>JANCMA020395494.1:0-11237 GCA_024336925.2 Zoanthus solanderi
AGATTAAAAATATATTTAAAATATAGTTCAAAAATAGGAAATAAATAGTTTAAAAATAGTGTTGAGTTTGGTAAGGGGTAAGACATGATTCAAACACCTCCGTGTTCATCGTCAGTAATACTGGAGGAAATAAATTACATAAATGCTTATAAAGTATTGAAACAATATGATTTATATTAACTTTACAATATACAATAATAGCAGTGAAAATTCCAGTAAAGCAACTGTGCATAACACAAAAGAAAAAACATCATTATGGAAATTAATTTTTTATACGTAAAAAGATCCAAATCAACATGAAAAACTTGCTTGTTCAATGAAGGCTTTTCTTAGTTGTTTTTTAGATAGCTTAGTAGGTCCACATCAGCTTTCAGCTGCCTCTTGTAATTTTAACCTGCTTTATCAAATAAACTGTGTGTGTATCGGCCCGCGCTCGCGAACGTTTAAAAGAGGGCGGTTTTCCATCTGGCCTTGTATATTGATAGTAATAATTAACTTCTATTTACAGAGCTGTAATATACGCCACGAAACTGCATGCTGCAACATAAGTTATAAGTATGTGCCAAAACGGAAATTATCCATCAATTTTTAACCATTTTCAGAGTCTCTCGGATAAGTAGCCAATGTTTTCAACTTACAAAATTATATTGGACCATTGGCATTATTTTACTAGTTTGTTAAGAATGTTTCAGAAGCTGGCTCAAGCATAAAAATGGCATGACAACCCAGCCAGTTGTCGAAATACGGCATGTAACTGGCACGATATATCTTGCTTTAAAGCATATATGTTCAAATTCTACACAATAAACTTCAAATTCAAAACATCTATATAATTAGAAGGTACCTCCATCATTCGGTGATCCCAATTCATCCTCTTCTATAGCAAAATCACTCTCTTTTACCACACCCTCAAATTTTTCAGCTACCATAACAAGTTTCTTGTACTTCATCTTGACTAACTAGTAGTAATTACAAAACCTCTGCCGTAGAATGCACAAACCAAAGCACCACCAACGCCACTCTTCTTTGAAAGTCGCTGAAATAGAGTGTTCCGTATATTCTGTACTAGTACTTCAGGGCCTGGAATTGAGGTCCATGTCTGTTTATCCACAGGCAGCCCTTGCAAAAACTCAGTGTGGACTTGAAAATACGTGCAGTATCACAGGAAACCCATACAAGCTTTGAGAATTAAATAAACGAATAAAAAAAATATTTTATTTACCTGAACTGTTGTTGATGTCGTCTTTGAGTTCAGTGGAGATTTCAAGCCATTTTTAGTGATTTTTACAAAATCTCTCCTTTCCCAACAATAAGGAGAGACAAGGACAGAGGGTTTTTGATCCTTATCGACTCAACCAGTCAAGTTCTCAATAAAATTTTTGTCATTAAATGACTTTCAATCACTTTCTAACTTGGCAGGGAAACAGAGGGATAAATTTAAAAGCATAATATAATCACAATCTCCCAAGAAGTCCGTTTTATAGAGGCCAACAGCCAGAAAATATTTCAAAGTCCGTTAAAAATTGGGAATTGCAACCCGAGGTTAGCAAAAGTTAACCCAAATTCAATGCATTAGCATTTTGATGGCCTGGATCCCAGTTTCTATTTTTATCTAAGTGTGGTAGGGGGTATGATCAGCCATTCTGTTGACCGTTCAATCAGTGCCATTCCCCAAACAGATGATGTTTTTTTCAATGTGGATTCATTTTGTTAATAAGTCTCAAAAGATGAGAAAGAACAAAATTTAACATTTTTAGAGACAAAAGCAAGTCAACTTGTTTCTTGTTAATATTTGCTCCAGAAAAGTAGAAGAATGATTAAAGATTACCAGTGAATAAAATGGACAACAAGTATTGAAGTAACATCTAACAACAGAGAGCAAGTTTAAAAACTTTTGTATTTTAAAATAATGTAATTTTTACAAACTTGTTCAGTTTTAAGAATAAAATTATTCCAACTACAGGTTGACTGCGACAACAGGGTGACCTAAAATTGAACAAAATACTTTTTTTTGGCTTAACAGAAATTTTAGAAAAAGGAACTACTAAAAGTGTACCATTTTGTTCCAATGTTAACAAGTTATCTTGGGTTCTTGAGTGATGCAAGTGTAAATGAAATCTCAAATCCTTCGAGTGATCTCGGGTAACTCTGAAAAATGCCAGTGTAAATGCTTGCTGGGGACAACCCGGTAGTACTACAGGTTAGCTAGTGTAAATGGTGTCTTAATCAACTTTCTTCCATTTTCACAGCAATGACTTTGTGTAGAGGACATAAATTGTTTGAGCCAATGAAAGAAAAGATATTTATCTTTAAAGCTTACCCCTACCTTAAAGGCTGGTACACACGAGGGAGGTTGCTCCTGCAACATGCTCCCAGAGCAAAGCTCCCTCTTCTGTACCAACGATTTCATGCAAAAAAAATTGTTGCACAACAAAACTTTTGCTCCCGGGTTTTGTTCCATTGAATCAAACTGGTTAATTATGAGGAAGCAAGCTCCAGGAGCAAATCTGTTGTGGGAGCATGTTGTGGGAGCAAGCTCCCTCGTGTGTATCGGCCTTAATACAGCCAATCACAAAGCTGTGTCCTCTAAACAAAGTAATAGCCCAAACCTTGACAGGCTTTAGAACTACATTTAATCACTCTCATCTGTGCTATCTGATGCCCAACCATAATCTGGCACAAGTTGTGGATTTAGTTGTTCTTTTGGAATTGAAACTGGTACATTGGTGGAACCAGAGTCCAATGTTTTATTATCAATAACTTGCTTCTGTGACCAGGCAACTAAATCTGCCAGTGTTTTGGGCTGTTTACTGTCACTGTTTAGTCTTTGCTTAAAATCTACTAGATTCTGGTCTGTATGAAGTATTTTGCTGCTTTCGTATTGTGCATCAGTATTTGGGTAGAACCCTGTTCCCTCATTAAACATCAAATTATCAGTGCTATTGCATACTCGCTTTTTAGTTGGCTCACTTGACAAACCAAGCTCTTTATTTGCACTGATAATAGTATCTACAGTTCTTTTTTGGTATTCTATATGTTTTCTTTTCACAACCCAAGGGTTTGGATCTGATGTAGCCCAACGGATGTTAAGAATTTCGTTTTTGTCAAGTGACTGGTTCTGCATTGCTTCCTTGGCAAATTCCGTGTTAGCACGGTATTTGTAGCGGATGAATGCAACTCCTTTCGAGGACAAAACTCTGACATTCTCTATTTCTCCCCACTCCTTAAAATGACTGTATAAACAGGAATGAGAATCTTTCCCCTCACAGATTCCCCCCACATACAAGGTCCTTTGTGTCTCATCATCAGCTCCAAAGCTGCCAGTTCCACTTTGATCATCTCGAACATCTCCATGCCTATCTCTTCCAAAGCAATCTTTCGCTGTTTCCAAATTAAGATTAAATACTGGAGTTGGAACAACGTGCAACCAACTACACTCAAATCCATTCGGACAACAACCTCTTGCAAACTTAAGGCAAATATATGAGAACTCCCTGTGACTTCCACGGGTTTCTCCTGAATCTTTTTCAACGTTACAACGAGTAGACGCTCTTGTCTTACTTTGGCCTGTATCTTGTCGCTCACCAGAGTATTTGTTGAACCAAATGTTGTAATTTCCTCGAGGTTTATCTGAGCGTTTTGGACCAATTGGCTTACAAATCTGTTTTCTTGCCTTCTTCATTGACTTTTATATACTTTGAGCGAAAATGTTTAAAACAGGTCTTCGAAATCTCTGACTCTTGTGTTTTGCAGATAACGTTGGTTTTAAGCAAACATACTTTGCTCGTCACTAGTCCTACACCGAATCGTTTTTAAATAGAGTGGGGGTAGGGTAAGAAATCTTCCAATTATCTGAAACAAGTTGGGTGTAAATTAATGTAGAACACATTTAATCTAAAATGTTGAAGGTGCTGATAAAGGTATTTATCAAAACTTTGAGAAATTAACTCGAAAAGTGTTTTACAACTTGTATAATTTATCACCATCCTCACCTCTCCCCGAAGTGGATTAAGTTGTAACCTGTAAGTAACGCCTGCTTGTTTTCGTCCGAACGTTAACTTTGTAAGTGTGGATTTTTTCAAAAACTTGGAGCTTTTGTGCTCAGAAAGTGTACAGAGGTCTCGAAATGAGTAATCTTCGTTTAAAGGTGGGAGGAAATATTTTTCTCAACTCTTTATTTTCACCGTCAGCTGTTGGAACTTCTTAATACGATAAATCGATTATCTCATAATTTTCTCTGAGTCTGAGCGGCCCGATTATGCCAACGGGGAAAATATGTTTTTGATTCTACGTTCAATTGATATTGCACTTTATTGGTTTTATTAAGCATTCACAAACAAAATCTACTCACCATTCTGAACGTACCTATCCATTCGGTAAAAATCCAAACATTCACTAAAAGTCGTCAAGATTTTTAATTCGTGAAAAGCTAAAATGTTTGCAGAGCCACAGGTTGTTGTTGGTTGAAATGCAAACAGTATACAGTCTGATTAAAAACCAGAAACATAATAGTTTAATATATCTGGATGACTGAATAATAAAAGCTATAAATATGTTCACAGAACCCTTCAATTTTTTTTTCAGGTATTGGCTTGTTACAGATCCTTGCTGAGATCTAGATTAAAGGCATTTGAAGGAGACACTTTTGCTCTTCAAGCAAGTAGAATGAAGATAAGAGAGGAATTTATCAAGAACAAAGATGAAGTTGATACAGGCAAAATATCTGAATTAATTTCAGTTGCAGAGGGAACTGTGAAGCTTCTTCGACATTCGGTTGTACAAGGAGTTCTCAGTGAAGAGAACAGGTTTAAAGTCAAAATAGGAAAAGAGACTATTCTTGAGAAAAATGCACCTTTACCTAAGACAAAGAGATGACTACTCTTACAGTTATGATATCATTGTGATGCAGTAATGATGGTATAACAGGTTTACAGTAGCTACTGTAAATCCTTTACGAGCCAAGTGGCCCATGGAGCCGGTGCTTACTGTATCTCCAGTTTCTGTAGTGTTAAGCAGATGACAGTCTTTGACTCCCCCTGGATGCGACACTAATCTATCACAGGTTAGCTCCCAGCAGATGCTGGTACTCATTTACCCACCTCTGAAGGATGGAAAGCTGAGTTGGCTTAGGTGGAAAAGAAGGTCGCACAAATATATGAATCTCAGCAAAGCTGGGTATCGAACCGAGGACATTGTGGTCGAAAGGCAGAAATCTTACCAACTGTGCCAACCACACCATAATAGGTTAAGCCAGGGATTATTATGCTTTGAAAATATTTAATTTTATATTTTAATGGACTGTGAATCAATGAGGTTATGATCAGCTGTCAACTGTGTTTTGCCCATGAAGTGGAGGGGGTAAGGATTGAGGTTTTTACGTATTAGCTTGTTCTATGAGAATGGCCCATATTGGTAAAGATTTTACATACTGTGAAAACTAGCTTGTTCCCTCATAGTGGCCCATTGGTGAGATTGTTTCTTTGACAACAGAACGACCAGTTATCTTTTAAGCAAGGAACACCAAATGTGATAGTCTCCTTTATGGTCTTTACTGGGAGTGACACTAATAATAGTTGTGAAGGAGACTACAAATATGACTTCCAAATTTTGATGTGTTAAGCCATTGTGTCATTATTTTATTTTATATATCAAGTTTAACAAAATTCTGTGAATACATTTACCACACATAGTCAAAATTAATATGATTTGTAGATACATTACATTTTTCCATAATAAGTTAATATCCCAATTTATTATGTATATAGCAGTTGATTATGACCTTGTATGAAGTTTAGTTCCAGTGTTTCTTGTTGAACATTGGGCAGAATATTGCAGGGATCAATAAAGTAGATGTTTTGTTATGCCTTCTGAAGTTAGTATTCTGCATTGTGAATGTGACTGGCTTGCTCCAGGGAGAGAACTTAACCATTTTTCGATCACGCATTGTTACCTCAGTGATTATTTTTTGACAATACTTACTTACTTACTTAATCCTCTTCATACCAGGGGTACATTAAGCCGACGTCAATGTTCTCCATTTGGATCTATCCTGAGCCATTTTCTCCATGGAGCTCCATGTCCATTCTTTCTTTCTCTCTCGTTCAATAGTGTGGCACCAGGTTTCCTTTGGTCTGCCGTGAGATCTTTTTCCTTCAGGTGTCCATTTGAGGGCAATCTTAGGTGGAGAGGATGAGGGCATCCACAGGATATGCCCCAGCCATCGCCATCTTTGTTGCTGTATCTCTATTGAAACAGGTTTCAGGCAGGATCTCGCGAGAAGCTCTTCATTGCTGATGGTGTTGGGCCAGTAGATCTTGAAAATCCTTCTCAGGAAGCGGGTTTGGAAATCATCCAGACTGTGACAGATGGCTTTAGTCACTTTCCATGTTTCTGACCCATACAGCAGGACACTCAGTACATTGCTCTTGAAAATTCGCTGTTTGGTCTTGGTGTTATATTTGCTGGAGCTCATCACTGGCTTAAGCTTTACAAAAGCATGTTGAGCTTTTGCCAAGCGTGACTTCACATCTTTTGAGCAGTCACCATCACAGTTTTTGACAATAACCTTCGATAACTGTCAGTTGCTCCCCTCTCACCCTTTACTCAACCCCCTCTCAGACCTGTCAAGTTCATCATAAGAAAATGAGTGAGACTGAACTTGCCCGTGCCAGCAGATGGCCACAGACAAAGACGGTGGTGTTCTGTTGTAACAATTCTTTGTCATGTTACCTGCTAGGATAGAGATACATAGGATAGATAGACAGCTGGGATAGAGACTATTGTAAGATGGCCATTGCAGCACCCACACATGGAACTTTGAGCTGATCTGAGTAATAATAGCAAAGCTGTTAGTGGACTCTAAAGGTCCATGTATACCTGCCAACTTTTTCTGCGTTAAAGGCGTGAGATTTTTATCCTGGAACTGCCAGGATTTTTCGAAGACGACACAAACATTTCTGAAAATTCACGAAGACTTCCAAAAATTTCCGAAGACATCGGAAGTCTTCCGAAGACGAAGTTATCAAGAAAATGCTTTAGCCACATGGGGCAAACACGTTAGTTGGGTACTTTTTTCTAGTTAATAACATCCTATACCACTAAGATCATCTTAAACACGTATGAACGTAACCTCACTCCCCGTGCGTGAGATCGAAGTTTTCAACCCGTAGGTGTGAGACTCACGCCTAAGGCATGAGAGTTGGCAGGTACAGTCCATGGTTATGTTTACTAACTCTTTGGGACTGGAAGCATAAGTAAACAATCTTGACTGATTCTAAAATGTGTGACAAATGAGAGGTGATGCATGCGAGCATGAGACTACACTAAAATGTGTGGGCCTCACACAGAATGTGCAAGACTGGTCAGGTTAGTGCCTTCCTCAAAAGGATTGCATGTTACAGATGTATTTTGTAGTGTCAAACTGTTTGAATACTAATAAAATACATTTTTATAACTAAGAACTTTTCAAAAGTGAAAAAACATTTGTTTTTCATTTAAAAACAGTTTGAAAGAGTCTTTATAGTCTAATGTAGTATTTTTGAATCGAAGTGAATCACAGGTAGCCCAAACTCAGTTTGTGGCTGTTGGTAATTTTTAAAGACAAATTTAAAATTTTTACGAAGTTGATGTTTGTAATTTCCTCTCATAATTTTAATGAAAAATTTGTGCTTCAATTGCAGAGAAAAGATGAGAATAACTATACATAGAGGTAAATGAAGTTTATTTCTATATCTGTTGCTTTCTTTAGCATTAATAAGCTCAAAAGCTTATTTTTTCCATATCAGGGACTGGTCATAATTTAGCAGGGAGGGTTGGGAGATGTAATTCAAAATTTTAAGAAATGATATTTTGCAAACCTGCCTTGCCTTGATAAAAAAATCGTGCCGACCTTTTCTTTGCGCCCCCCCCCCTCCCCCCCCCCCCATCCTCTCCATCAACGACATACAAAACCCTGCTACATACAGAATGAGAAACTAAAACAAGAACTTGGTGACACCCTTTCTATAACTGTCTAACATTTTATGAACCCCTCTTTTTTTCTGGCTAAAAAATATGTGACTTCTCCGTGAATCCACCTTCCCACTAAAATATGACCAGTCAATCGATCAATGGTCCTTCCAATCACAAACTTAAGTTGGGCTGCCTGTGGTAAGATTTAGCCTCATTTCGCCTAGGGCGGCCTGTGAGATTTTAGTTTACAAAACAAACATGATCGTGCAAGAAGACACGCAATTTTTCGAAGAAACGACTCGGTCGGGATCATTTTAAAGGCAGAAAAACGAAAACCGTGGCTTATGAGCCCAAAGATGGGGATTGTTCATCAAACTAAGGTTCTTTTGCGGAAGAACTACCACATAAAGCGACGAAACTACAAAGAAACATTACAAGAAGTGCTTGTACCAATTTATTGGATTTTGCTTTTACTAGTTATAAAACTAGGAGTTCGAGCTAAGGTTTTACCTTCTTTGTCAAGTGATAAAATCCCAACTTGTAACCTAATGAATCGGACTTCTGGGAAATGTTTCCCAACGTACTCGCCGTTGCCTAATGCGAGTGAAAACTTGAATACAGCTTCCATTTCCGGTTTTAGTGATGGTTCCACGAAGAGACGAATTATGCTTGGTTATGTTACCAATGGCGATAAAAGAGCAGTGGAAGTTATTAACATGATATCCAATCGAACAAGGAACGAAATCGCATACCGCGAGTTTAGAAGCTCGGAAGAAATGGCTTTGTTTTACAAGAAGCTTCTAAACAGCCGAATGTTTGGTTTGGGTCTTGTGTTCCAAAATAGTTCTGCTGGTCATCATCTGGGGTATACAATTCGTATGCCCTTTGAGAACTCACCCAGTGTAAAGACGAAAATTGAAAATAAATACTTTCATGGTAAGTTAATATGATAAGTTACTTTTAGAGCCTCTTTTGATAACTTAATTACGATCGCGACTTCTTGACGGACAAAGTGTGTAATTCATTAAAATTCAAATAAATTCAAGTTTTAATCGCGTGATCTGAAGAGCATGCACTGTACTCTGTAGGAGTCAGGCCACCCAAGCGTCAGCCTAGTACGTGATCAGCGAACGATCGAAATGGGCCTTTTGCAGTTGGGGGTCACGTGACCATAACTACCTTAAATCAATCAGCTATGACAAAATATCATCCAGAAATGGAAAGAGCAGGTTGACATTAGTAAAATAGCAAAGTTTCAGCTATTGACTTCAAATATGTAAAAAATGGCAAGCAACAGAAAAAAATAGGATATTTTCTAAGAATTTGTATGACTGGAACGCAAGCCTTGCGCTCCAGTACCATTTTTACATATATTTCCTTAGAAAAATGTTGATTTTATATTCGCTGTCATTTTTGAAGTATTTAATGCTGAGACTTGAAACTATGCCTTCTAACTAATTTAAACCTGCTTTTTCCATTTCTGAACATCATTTTGTCATAACTAATTGATATAGGGTGGGTGTGGTCACGTGACCTCTAACTGCAAAGGGCCTATTTCCTATAGCTAACTGCTCGCAAATCTGAAACCTTGCACGCTGTTTCGTAGCCTTGCCAAACCTTGTTTTTGTTTCAGATGATGAAAGGACTTTTATGTCATCACTTTTAAATCCGGATATCCTTCCTGGTAGGGAGATTGCATTTTCCTCAGCCCAGTTTGACAGAGATGCATGAACACCTTCGATCGTAGCCTTGGGAAGTGTGTTTTCAGATAGTCGTTTAGTGTTACCATGAATCCTTTGCAAGATATCATTATTCTGGTAGTGCTCTTTAAGCCTTCAAAATCGTGAGCCACTCAATCCGTAAAAGTGCAAAAACAATTCCTTGCAGATAGGTAATGACTGGTAATAAAAGAAGCATTGAGGGCTTCTGCTTCTTTTGACTCAAAACAGACTCGCTATAAGTGAAAGCTTGCATGTTCGCGAGAACGACCAGATCGAGTTCGACAGTTGAAAGTTCCAATCAGTTACACAAGTTAAAAAGTACAACCACCTTCGAAAACTGATTAGAACACGGACTGCCTTTTGCACCAAGACCACAACCATCCTATAGAAATTTCTTAACATTTTCAATGAATGCTTCTTTTTCCATTTCTCCTTGATCGGTCTCGGCCATAGCGTCGATTAAATTTCTGAGTATTGCATCGCTAAACTTGCTACGGGAAAAGGTTCGAATCGACCGAATAGAACTAAAATCTTCAAAAGTTTCAAGACTGGACCTTGGTGCATGCCCTTCTTTTTATAAGAACCAGTAAATTTTTCATGTTCATTGTTATTAATTATTTCACAACTTCAGCCCCAATTTGTTCTTAAATTGTCCGTATTTCTGTTAGCGGTTTCTATTGAAAAATATAATAAAATAAAACAAGGTAGTGAAAAATTAAACACCTCGCACAACACATGTTTTGTACGGCTGAATTTACAGACGAACGACCTTCACTATGTTTGTTTAGCAGTTTTTACAGTGAATCTTTTTATGTTTTATGCTGTATCGCTAAGTTTTAAGTCAGTTTTCTACCACAAAGATTTTCCTAGTTATCAAGCCTCAGCCTGAGCTTGTTCTTAAATTTTAGCAAATTTCAGCCTTGTTATTCTTACAAAGTTGTTATTTCGTGACAAGGTGTATTTCGTGACAAGTATGTAACACAACAAGGGAATTCTAGGAGCATAAAGATGGCGCCCGGCTCGAGTTTCACACGCAGCAGCAAAACAAAAAAACGATAAGACAGGAAAGAAACATTCTTGTTCACGCACAACGGTTCAAATATAACTATTTTTGTCTTATCGGTCGGCAGCCTGTTCAAAAGTCTTGTTACGAATTTTCGGCTATTGTTATTGATTTCGTTTCGCTGAAATTACGGCCGTATTCGGCAAAAATGTATACTTCATGCATATTCGCAAACGTAAATTTGTAAAAATTACGGCAAAATTACAATGTCGAGGACCTTCGCCATAATTTTAACACTAAATCTTAGTTTTAATCGTGATGTTTTCCCTTGCTGTTTCAGTGTTTGTCATAAATATTCGTTTTTACACCATTCCGTTTCGAAAATTTGTGTTTGTAAATGATTACAAGCAAATCAACTTTATTTGACTTGAGCTGTTTATAAATCGTGAAAACCTAAATTTCTGCGTACTTAAAAAAAGCCTATGACAATTTACTCGTTAAAATCATCTTTCACTTCGCCGTTTGAGGGCATCATGAATGATAGCCATTAAAAAATTTTGGTA
>JANCMA020395601.1:0-21134 GCA_024336925.2 Zoanthus solanderi
AAAACTTTTAAACAAGTTTGAAGTTTTTTGTGAAGCAGTTTGCGAAATTTTTGATCTGTTTTTCTGTTTGATTTTTTTAAAATTGGAATTCAACCCTTTGCCACATTTACAATAACTTGAAATTAGTTTGTTTTAACTTTTATGGTGGGGAACATTTTGGAACGAAAATGATAAGATTCCTGACTTTTATTGACACAAGATGGCAATATTTGGTTGGTACTAAATCGGGGATGACGACGTGTGAAAAAACTTCAAATACTGGTTGAGTTCTTTCAGTGTTTGATTAAAACACTGAACATCCTTTCCAAAGTACTGCTGATAAATTCTGAAACAAGGTATTTGCTGCATTATTTTTACGATTTCACTGAATGCTTCGCTACTTGCTCCTAAAAATTATCTTTTTCGTGTTATAATTTATAAAAGTTCTATTTTTAATCTTTCTTCATCTATAGCGTTTTGTGATTCCTATTTTATTCTATTTAAACTTTCGCCATTTTAATTATGTACTGTATTCTTAAAATTTAAAGATTCTCATTGTTTTGTTCAAACTGTTCCCTCAAGTTCCCTAAGTCGTGTACCGTACCTGCCCTGCAATGCAGTGAGCTCAGATTGCATATTCAGTTCGTGGTTTGTTTAGAAATACAACCACTTGCTGGCAACACAATGAACAAGAAATTTGAATAATTAAGGAACGAGGCGAATCTCGTTCATTGTGTCGCCAGCGCGTGGGTGTATTTGTAATCAATGGTCAAATTATAGATGTCTATAAAAAGAACTACAGTATTTATTTCATGTCGTTATATGTGTTTATGTACAAGATCAGTAACAGTTTTTGTTTGAATGTTCCTTATTGTATTTCAGGGCTGCTTTTTTGACGTTTGTTCCACTCGTTCTTTAAGAATTTTTCATAATTTTGACTCCAATTATGTTGTCTTGGCACAGGGTTTCAAGATAACTTGAATTATATCAAATCTCAGTTCTTGCGTTAGATTCTTTGGTCTTGGCGTGAGAACGTGAAATCTAAGGAAAAAGCTCTTTTTCACTTCGGCGCTTTTTAGGACATGGCGTATTTATGCTGACGAATAAGACGAATACGACGTCGGTCATGGACTTTGTACCGTTTTTAAGAGCAATGACGTTTGAATAAATCTTCGTCGTCATAAGCATAATGCAATTATGTAAAAGCTCAGACTTTTCTTTGGCCATTGCTTCAATTACGAACATAACGGAAAAGATCGTTTCATAACCGGGAGAGTAAAGCGGTCACCACTTACCTCGGTTTTTCTTCGGTTTACTTCGATTCCCAGGGGAATATCAAATACGAATTTAATATCCA
Organism: Zoanthus solanderi; assembly: GCA_024336925.2. Classification (NCBI taxonomy): domain Eukaryota; kingdom Metazoa; phylum Cnidaria; class Anthozoa; order Zoantharia; family Zoanthidae; genus Zoanthus; species Zoanthus solanderi. Next base: position 1,337 of record JANCMA020395601.1, read on the forward strand.
TCCATCCATCCACCCATCCATCTATCTGTCTGTCTGTCTACCTATTTATTTGTCTGTTCTTCTTTGTGTCTGTTTATGTACCCCCTCCCACTAAAATCGAATCTGGTTGTTTAGAAGGAGACTTCCACACAAAATGCTGAACTGTTAATTGAAATAAAGTTTTATTGCTGAAACGACATTACTAGTAAAGAAATCATCCACAACTCAGAAGAGTTTCCGTCTTGAATTAAATCTGTATGGCTAAATGTACACTAATATAAATACATTTTAAATAAAATAAATATCTAATTTATACAATGTCTATACATATATATACTGCAGTTCATGCTAACACCAGCATTAGTGTTTAATTTGGTTATTATAGTTTTCTAATATATATCACTACATAAATATACATATATTCTACAATCGTTCAGATAAGACAGCAATTGGGCTCCATTAACAGAAAATTTCACAACGATTAAAAGATGAAAACAGTTTTTTAGGTCTGCACGTGATGTAAAAAATAGTTTGCCAAGTATTTCTTCATGCAATTCTACTTGTCTCATAAATAAATATTGCTAACTAAGATTAATACTGTAACTCAATTTTAGTCAAGTTCCTACATTTTGCTGTAAAAGTATGCAACAACAATCCTCTTTGATTTCAATGTCCATATGTCCATATTCGTTCTTGGGTGACGTCCTTTCTTAACTAAAACCTTGATTGTGTAATAGACTGGCTTACAGCTCGTGCGACATCGAGTACCAACACATTCCGCTCTCAACTGATTGAATCTAATTTGTGCTGATCTTGTGTCTCTCACCCACCTCCAGGGGCAATATTTGCTAGGTGTTGGTTCACTAGAAATGGCATTACGCTTCGAACGCGGCATTGGAAATTGAATTGTTGCTGACTGTTTCTCGACTAGAAAATATTTTTCTTTAAGGCTCTTGAGAGTGTTTTTAAGTTGTATACGTTTCCCATGAGGTGCTTGCTCTGTCAAAACGAGAAAAGCAGCAAGAAGAACCAAGTAAAAAGCCTGAAAAAAGAAAAGAAGTTTCGCTTGTAAAGCACTTTGGGTAGCACCGTTTATATTTTTGATTTTACAGATTTACAAATGACAAAAATTTGAATTAATTGAAACAAGACAATTATCCACATACCTTTTGGTTGAAGAAATACTTTTGATCCATGGTACTTTATTCTACTAACGCGTTCTTCAGTCAGTAAAAACTTAATGTGATAACCTGTTACAGTTGTTTAAAAAACTTGGATAAGTTTGTTATATGCTTACCAAGCGTTTTATGTTTTATGCCTACCAAGCGAAAACTGTCTAAAACCTGGCGTTTCTACCTTTTATAAGAACCATCTAGGTAGATTTTGGGAAATTCCCTGTAATTTTTATAGTTAACAAAATGTTTCGATTTTTTCCTGAAATAAACTTGCCATGTTTCTTTTCTCAGCTCAATGGAAACAATTATTGCACACACGTACACGATATTAAACGCGGTTTTCCTTCTGAATTCTACATGTAGCGCCAGTTTCCGTTAATTAAGAGAGTCTTTTAAAATACTCCATAGCAATAATGAACTACTGATCATATATCTTTTTCCAATTTCCGTAATCATCATTACAGTCAAGGAATTTTCAAGTTAGCTAGATTTATGGCAACAAAATTTCAAGATTACAATTTTGAGGTGACCCTTATTCAAGGTCATTCAACGTTTTTTAAAAAACGTTATAGGAAAACAAATTGACCTTTTACCATGACGACGAGTAACTTACGTGATTTAAAAAACATGACATAACAACTTCCTTGTAGCATATTTTAGACTGCTATTTACATTCAATCCGTTTCTTTAAGTTCGCACTCATCGTTACAAAGGATAATCATGTCAAAGGGAACTGTGGATGAGTCGTGGATACATTAAACTTGAATATTTAGCAAATAGTTAAATTTCCTTTTACAGCAAGACATTTTTGGATACAGTTTGAAAAACTTGGAACTATTTTGAACGGATGGTGTTGGGTGAAAAGTCATTAGATTTTATTTTGATTCTAAACTTAAAAAAGAAACTTTTTTTAAGAAATGTGACTTTTCTTCAGCAGTTGCATCATATACGTTTTAAAATTTGCTTCTCGAGTTGCTCGTTGCTGCATTTGCCATTACTTCGTTAAGTAAATAGAACAGTTCCGGCATTATTTCGGAAAGTCGATATTAGTTGGTCTCACGTCGAATTATCGATTTTGTTTACATCTGAGTGAGTGACAAAATTTTGACCCACAGCAATAGTTGTTATTTCCTACACTTCGCGTATCCACGATTAAAAAAGTGCAGAACTAACAAAGATAATTTCTTAGGGCCAAACTTTTGTGTCTTCAAAGGACGATAGAGAATATATCGCTTCGACTCTTGTTTGTAAGTATGTCATCGCTAAACCGTTATTCTATGAACTAATATAACTTGCTTTCGTAATTGTATTTTCTTATTTCGGCTACCTGTGACAGATCGCAAGTTTAGGTCAGCGTAATAAATGTTAGACGCGCCATTTTGTGTAGTGGCTTAGTCGCAAGAGTTCTTTGAATAAAACCATATAAGCGGCCTCTGCGTGTGTATATACTTTATTTCAATCGCCACAGACTGTTGTGGTTATTTATGTAAGTTAATTCTGACCCAATAGCAACTTTTTACTGTTCATAATGCAATCCCATGACAACATCGTCTCGGACAAAGCGTGTAATCCTGACCACCCAGTTCAAGTGGGGTTCAGGCATAAACTTGTATCATGTTAAAGGCAACCAGAGCAGAGGCATGCATTGGGGCACAGCCGCAAAAAGATAATTTAACTGAGATTCATCGATCTTTTCTTTAAAAATATCTGTTGCCCAAACACCAATTCGTCAAGGGCTTCCGCTTTTCTACCAGGGTTGAACATAATTGCAGTATTAATAGAGCAGTTTACGTCTTCACTTCTAAAAGGTTTGGAAGCTTATATTTCCATCATTCGCTGATCACGCACTAAGCTATGCTTGATTTTGCTATGATACGAAAGTGGCCTGGCTCGTATTGTGCAAGCTCTTCAGATCATGCGATTAAAAACTTAAAATTTAATTTTAATGAATTACACACTTTATCAATAGTGAAGTCATATTTTATTGAACTTCTCAATTCTAGTATTCAGTTAGCTTCTGAATTATGTTTCAAAGTTGGTATCCTTGATATTTAACTTTCTTTAAAATGTTAGAATAAGTAGGAAAGAGGGTACAATCATTTGTTGTTTTTTGGTTTGTGATACCACATTAGGTAAATACTAAAATGTTTTCTTTTAATTACATTTCTTAAACATATTTTGAACAAATAACGAAGCCTAAGCTGTGGATAAGACTGTGATAAAACACAACAGGCATTTCAGAACACGAGCCCTCAGGCATTTACATTTCCCGAGTTGCTATTACGAAAAGCATAAAGGATGCTACTCGATCATGATGGAATAAACCAAACTTGTAACTAAAAAAACCCATAACAGAAGAGAACTCATATAAGTTAAATATGTTAACGTAAGATAAAACACAACAGGCATTTCAAAACACGAGCCCTCAGGCATTTACATTTCCCGAGTTGCTATTACGAAAAACGGCATTAAGGATGCTACTCGATCATGATGGAATAAACCAAACTTGTAACTAAAAAAATCCATAACAGAAGAGAACTCATATAAGTTAAATATGTTAACGTAAGAAAATAATTTCTTACGCTTTTCCTTTACCGATTATTTTCGAAATAATCAATATTTGTTTAAATCTAATACCAATCGAACGGGGACAACAGGTTGGTATGATAGTTTTATCATATTCTTACTAAGAATACAAAATATTTTGCCGACGCAAAATGTGTTATCTTTAGAAAATGTCTGCCTCAAAATTTTGTAAGCATTTTAAGACTGTAAATCGATTAAAAACCCTGTTATTTTGTAAAAATTTTTTCTAGTGTGATAGTTATTTTCCCTATAAGTTTTCCAACGCAATATAAAAATCTTCATCGTATCTTTGTACGCACTTTGAATTTAATATTTTCAAATTTAATATCTCAGTTATCATAATTCGGAGGTTGTTACATTCGACCGATTAATATAGTTTGAAATTTTACACACCAATATTAAGAATTCTCGTTTTATTTGCTCACTCGATATCTCTCAGCATGCTACAGTTCTAATTAAAAAAAACTACTTATTTGTACATCAGTTTTCAAGCGTTTTTAAATAATTCACATTGGTAAAGTGTAAAAATGTTTCTCACTCAGAATGCTAGCTGAAGATTAAATGGATGCTGCATCGGTGTTTCTATAGAAACAGTTTTACAAGTAGTTAAATTTTAGACCGTAGTGAATTGAAAAAGAATTTTAAAAAACTGACGTTTCGGACTGTAGTCTTTCGTTCACTCCGACGAAGGACTACAGTCCGAAACGTGATAAACGAAAGACTACAGTCCGAAACGTCAGTTTTTTAAAATTCTTTTTCAGTTCACTACGGTGTAAAATTTAACCCCTTGTAAACCTGTAGCTGAAGATTAGCTTACTTATTGCTCTTTTTCTGAAATAAGACTTACTACGATTCCGTAGCTAATAAATTTGACAACTTTGGCCAAATTTTCTAATGATTTAATAAACTATCTAAATTCCTTAACCCTTCAAGCCTCAAGCCTTTTAGCCAAACATATAGCCTCAAGGGGAGGGGGGAGCTTTTGTTGGACCCTCCCCATGCGTAGACCGATCGACTTGAGATTTGACATGAATATTAAATGTACTTTGAACTTTCATTTAATACTAGTCACGTGACAATTCTCTTGTTACCCTGGTTACCATGGCTTATCAAATGACTTAATTTTGTATATTCTTAGTTCTTTCTGCATTGTATTCACGGATTTCTTGTCTTTTTAACAAATCTTCAGACTTCAAATGTTTACCACAAAACTATGTACAAAGTGAAAAACAAAAATTTGCACCAACTCTGGCACTGAAATGGTATGCACTGTCAGGATCTCACTGGCCGAGTGAAGTCGTTGGGGGTCTCTGCACCCAATCAGAATCAGGGCAGCAAATGCATTTACAGCCTGCACATTTCCCATTTAGCCCACAAAAAAAAGATATTATTATTATTATTACTATTACTATTACTTTTACTACTACTATTATTACTACTACTACTATTATTACTACTACTACTATTACTACTACTACTACTACTACCATTACTACTACTACTATTACTACTACAGTACTCACCCTTGTTCTTTGAAAGCTCTAGTGACATTGCCAATAGCTTCATCAACAGCATCAACCATAGCAGCGTATGTTCGCCTCTTTAGGTCTTTGATGAACTTGTACTTGTCAATATATGCTTGAGGAGCTTGTACTGGTGAATGGACATTTTGAAAAGGTAGATAGAGAAAGAGTGGTTTGGATGGATCATGTTCCGATACAATCTTCTCGGCTTGCTAAAACGGCAAGGTAAAATACCCTTTAATTAGTAAATGCTGAATAACTTTATCTTTTGATTGTTTTTGGATAAACAACAACCATTTAATAAACTTTAAGTAAAAAAAAACACCAAAACAATTTTTATTCATTAATCAACCGAGCCATGACTTATTAGCGGCATAGCACACTCACTATCAGGTTTACGTTTACAGGCCACACTACAGTGAGTTAGACGGTACACAGTTTGTTGCAGAACACCATCTCCTTCTTTTACTGGGTGTCACAAGTTTGCACTCAGATTTGTTAACTTTAGGCCGTTCTTAAAACACTGCTCCCTTCGTCTAAGGCCAGCAACTTCGAGGTTACAGACAATATTGATGGTTAAATAGTTTTACAACATCTCCAAACCAACGAAGTCGCCGGCAATGGAGTGCAGACTCAAGATTTCAAGTCGAAGCTTCTGTCTGAATACAACTGAACTTACTATGTCCATACAGTATATATTCATCCATCTTTCAAACATTTTGCTACATCAATCTATCCATTCAACATTCTTTAGAGTAATTATTAATCATTGCAACTATCTACTGATTCATCCGTCCAACATTCTGATACTGATCCATCTATCCAACATTCTACTAATCCATCCATCCACATTCTGATACTGATCCATCTATCCAACATTCTACTGATCCAACCATCCAACATTCTACTGATCCATCTATCCAACATTCTACTGATCCATCCATCCAACATTCTACTGATCCATCTATCCAACATTCTGATACTGATCCATCCATCCAACATTCTACTGATCCATCCATCCAACATTCTGATACTGATCCATCCATCCAACATTCTACTAATCCATCCATCCACATTCTGATACTGATCCATCTATCCAACATTCTACTGATCCATCCATTCAAAATTCTACTGATCCAACTTTCTAACATTTTACTGATCCATCAATCCAACATTCTACTGATCCATCCATCCAACATTCTGATACTGATCCATCCATCCAACACTAAGTTGATCAATCCATTCAACACTTTGCTGGTTTCCTAGTTCCATCAGACCAGAGTTATATTGAAATCCATTTAACATTCTGCATTCTTCCATGCATTTCATCATGAAAGCGTTCACTCCTACTGTTGCTTATCAAGGTGAGTAGTGCTGTAAATTGACTTAAGCATAAGTTTTTCATTTGTTTACCTATTCATTGACTTAAAGCTTAAATGATACATTCATACATTTACATACAAAATACCTTAGAAAATATATGAGCAGAGTAAGTCCCATTCATATCTCTCACTGGTTCTTTGTTGTTGCGTAAATCAAGGATGTCTTCATGCTCGTGGGTAAAATGATCTTCAACACAAGTGTAGTGTCCGAAAAATGTATCAAATCCTCGGTAGGTGGGTGTGTAGACCCACTTGAAAAACCCCAGATGCCATTTGCCTACCATATGTGTAGCATAACCTACAGACAAAAGATTTAAAACACAGTGAGTTACTGTTATCTTTTTAAAAAGTATTACATTTTAAAAAAGTTATTTTATTAAAATACCATTCTTGACTGGGATTTGCTTTCCATCTTTACAAATTTGATAAACAGAGAGTCAAAGACTCTCATCTGCTCAACACTGTATGAAGAAGTGAAGCACTGACTCCAAACGCCACTTGGCTTGAAATGGAATTACTTTGCTCACATTTGGCTTTTCCTCCCCCTTTGAGGATTAGCATTAAAATAGGCATATTTCTGGAATTTTGGATTTTTCTTAAATTTTGGAATTTTTTTCTTATGCAGATTTTTAAACTAGGTTTTTATTTGCTCTCTTTGTCTTTCACTTTAATTAATTTTTGGTGACTGTTCTTCACAGGACAAAGAACTTTCACATCACAGACATAGGTACATAAACACAAAAGTCCCTGAGAATCTATAGCTTAATATTTTTATCTACAAAGGCACCTTCTCCTCAATTATTGAAAGGCCTTCAGTATTGGTCTAGTAGGAATTGGACCCAGGCCTACTGCACTGGAAACTTTAAGAACCAGGCTATCGAGTAGATGGTCAAAAAAGAACATGGTTTTAAAAATAACTGTAGAGTTCTTTGCATAAGGTGAAGAAATTTAAAATGCAAATCACTAACGTTCTTTATTTCTTTACAGTACTTGTGATGAAAAGTTTTGAATCTGAATCTTAAAATTAATACTGAATTAAAAAACAAAATTAATCCCAATTGTTTGTTGGTTCATAGCACTGAAAACGTGACATAAGGTTACACAGTTACTTCTTTTATGTGAGGAAGAGTAATTAGTCTAATTTAAAGAAAAGTGGTTTTGTCTTTAATTTCTTTTTCATTAAACTTTTGGTCTGGAAAAAATTTAATATGAGCACATAATTTGAAGACTGTAGTTTGCAGCTTATCTATCTATCAATAATGTTAACCACTGGAGGATGGAGTAGAAGAGAAGTATTTGAGAAAACATATATTTTCCCGTGAAGGGAAATTTCATTAAGTTTACCAAGTAGGTTTGGACATTTTAATTTGGATGTACTGAACAAAAGAAACTATTTTGAAATCAAAGCATTGTTTCTCAAAAAGATTAAATTCCATTAAGTTAATAAGTTTAAAAAAAATACTATAGTTTGCATGTTCTAATGCAAGATTAGAATTTCTTTCTTGAAAAGTTACCCCATTGAGGAAGATATCTCTGGTGACATTCCACCAAACTCTAAAATTATTCAGAGAAGAGCCAGGGCCCAGTTGTTCAAAGGCTGGTTAACTTTAACCCTGGGTTAAGCGAAAATTCAAGCAGCAATTTCTTCTTTGCGAAAATGTTAACAATCCTTTAGGAATACTGTTTGGATTTTTAAAGGAAAAAACTTGTTAATCCCAAAATCATAGGTCAAATTCTTCCCTGTAAGGTTGGAAACAAGCCCTTTGGTTAAATATTTAACCGTGGGTTAGTGCTAATCGGCTTTTGAACTGGGCCCAGGTTTGTTGGAAACTTTCTGAAAGCTATGGAGCAAATAATTTCTGACATCATTCTTTGGAGACTACTAGCCAAAAAAGGTGGTAGACTTTTGACATATCCAGACAGTGTGGCAAGGACACTGGCCTGAAATTTGAAAAGCTGAAGTATGCCATGTTGGAAAGATCAAACTGTTGTTACAAACATGAGCTTAACAGAAGTCAAACGATGTTGGAATGTTTATATAGAAATTTGTTATTTTACAATTAATTAGATTCCTGTATTTATTTACGTATAGAAAGTGGTAACTATTTTCTATTCTAATTAATAATTGTAAAATTTCGGTGCTATAACTAGTGCAGAAAAGACAGTCCAAATATCATAAGCCTTGTGCTTTCTTTTGCACTGTCTTTCCTTTAAAAACAGCAATATGTTATTAGATTTATAAGGGTTTATTATAAATTAGATTAAAAAAAATTTTAAAAATGATGCTGGTGCTGGTGATGATGATTCTGTTGATGCTGCTGGCGATGGTGATGATGACAACCGTGATGATGACAGTAATGATGCTGGTGATGATGATGATGATAACAGTAATGATGCTGGTGATGATGATGATGATGATGATGATGCTAGTGATGATGATGATGATGCTAGTGAGATGATGATGATGATGATGATGATGATGGTGATGATAGTGATGATGCTGGTGTAAGTAAGCACTTAATGAAAAATAAAATAAAAATTAAGAGTGTTGAAAAAATATTCTAGGATTTAAAACTCATATTAGGAGAGATTTGACATCTGTCCAAAATTTCAGATCTACAGATTGGGGACAATTATGTCTTTCATTAATTTCCCTTGCCTGGTTCCCTAGTATACATTGATACAATTGGATGGATAAAAATATGAAAAATGGCTTTACCTTCTTCTTTTAACTTCTCAGGAAGAAGAGTAAATTTGAGCGGAAGACCATACGGAGCTCATCCCTGTATTACACCATGTTGCAGACCTATATTTTAATATAACAGGGAATTTTATAAAGGGATAGAAATTAAACATATTTTTGATAAAACACTGAAACTAGTATTCACTCAGGTTTTCAAGACCTCCCATTTCTTCATAGACAACTTACGTGTATCACATTTAATCACTCACACTTAAATTAGGTTCTTTGCTTGTGAGATACAGTACGAGTTTTTAAAATAAAATCAAAATGTTGCATCTGTTCTTGTTTTACAGATTATTTTAAAACCAACTGACAACCTGTAGATCTGAGGGAGTTTTTTTTTTTAAAGTAATGTGAATGAGCTGTTTGTTGAATGTTGCCTGTGGTCATGCATTTGATCACTGCCTAATTTTGGTCAAGAAATCTTTGGTGTCATTTTTAGCTTACTGGTGTACCCTGCATCTAAAAAAGCTACGTAATTGGTAGATAAAAAAACAAGCACCAGAAATACAAAAATACTATGAAAAAGAGATTGATTACTTTCGGCAATTGAAAGTAAAATTTTTAATGACAGTATGTGATTTTGAATGCAAATTCAATTCAACTATACTATCAGTTTTTGCTGTAGCTACAAAGAAAATTTTATTTTACAGAAAACTTTAAGTCCACAATGATTTTTGCAACTGTGCAGTTTAATAATTTCTAACCCTAAATGTGGAGAGATGAATTTTATCTTGAGGCACTGAAATGATCTTTTGTGAGTAAGATTAGTTTACTCTATAAAATATAACATGTATCCCAGGGTTTTCATTAGTAACCGGGACCCGGGTACCAGTACCCATTTACTTTGATCAACATACCCGTGCACTTGAGGTGAAAGACGCTTTCAGAGAGCAAAGATATAAGTGGACAACCAACTTTTGTTGGACTCTCCAAAGAAGCTAAAAGATACTGAAACAAACTGCAAATTATTTTTAGAAATTTTGTGAGAAAGCACCCCTCACCCTGCCCATACACACAATATATAACCCCCTAAAGTATATAGCTTCAGGCCTCCACGCTAACAAAAAAGTGCCTGCATATTCTACATAAGGTGCCCTTGTACTTCAAAAGTTAATGAAAACCCTGTATCCTCTTCCATTACAAGTCTCACCTGATACATCCACCCTGCTGCACTGGCCTGTTCGAAAGTGGGTTAAATGTAACCCTGGGTTAAGCAAAAGCTAAAGCAGTCATTGATTCTCTAAGGAAAAGACGACGGTTCGTATAAGAGACTCTTCAGGTTTTCCCAGAAGAAAACTTGTTAATCCCAAATTTACAGGACAAATCCATCTCTGTAAGGTGTTAAACAAAACCATAGGTTAAAAATGTAATCCTGGGTTAACGCTAATCGGCTTTCGAACAACTGGGCCCAGAATTATAAATTTAACCCAAAGATCATAGTCATTCCATAAAATAGCCTGCACACGGCTGGCACAACAGTGAATCAGAGAGGGAAAGGGTAACCCAACCCTATCGGTTACTTTAGAAAATAATCCTGAAATAATGAGCACTCTGATTGGTTACAAATCTATTTTATATAACTGAACATAAATCTTGCAATAATGACCTCATATAACGCAAGATAAGTTTTTCAGAAGGATGGAAGTGAAGTTATTTTCTAAAAGGAATACTGTAAAACAGTATCGCATGTGTTTAATTCTAGACAATAATAGAAAACGCAATGACATCTAGAATACTCAAAAAAAGACATTGCCAAGCGTGTAATATTCTCTATATTGAGTGGAGTTTGAAAATATATTTATAGCACTGAGAAAACAATAATGTATCTACTTGTATTTGTATAACTGAATTTCATTAAAAAACTAACCTGTGTGAATTGGATATCGGCCGCTCATTAAGGCACTCCGGGTAGGTGAGCAAATTGGCTGAACATAATAGTTGTCGAGTATAACTCCTTCCGACGCAAGCTTGTCAATATTTGGCGTGCGAATTTTTGAGCCATGGAAACCAACATCACTCCAGCCAAGGTCGTCAACCAACACAAAAAGAATGTGAGGTTTTTCGCTTGTGATACTTTGAGTAAAACTTAAAAGCAGTGCTGCAAAAACAGCAAACAGACTGATAGAGCTCATTGTTGTGAATGTTTTGAAGAGGAGGCTCACACAGTATTCTGCACGAATCACAGGCAGCCCAGCTAAAAACGGTTGGTATTTTTAAAAGGGTTAGTTACTGGATGTGAGTAGTTTGTTTACAAATACACCCACGCACACGCTGGCGATATAATGAACGAGAAATTTGACAAATGCACGATGCGAAGCGAAGCAATGTGCATTCAAAACAATTTTTTATAGCTGGCAGAGCAAATTGAGAGGCCAAAAATAAGTCAAGCGTTTCAGGCTTCAATAGGATTTGAACCCGTGAGCTTTGCAATACCAACTGAGCTATGAAGCCACAACTGGCAGAGCAGGTCGAGAAACCCAAAAAAAATCAAGAGTTTTAGACTTCAATGGGATCCGAATCCGTGACCTTTACAATACCCTTGCAGTACTGTAAAAACAAACTGGTGCATCAATAATATTCACGATCGCAGCGATTATTGAGACCGAGTTTGTACCGGTAAAGGTAAAAGTGTACCGGAATAGAGCTAAAAAGTGGAAATACCACAAGTGACAATAAAAAAGAAAACGTGTAAAATTCTTCAAAAAAGAAAAAACGACAATTAAACACCTGTTTGGCAAATCATTTTTTTATACCGTGGTACAAACTCGGTCCCAATAATCGCCTTTCTAATTAATACAGTCCCTTACAGATCATATGGAAACCAAGCTTAGTTAATACGTAAACTTTGTATATTTCACCTTGGTAATCTTTAGAGGTTATATTTGTATTATATTAAGAAAGCTACATAAAATAATTAAACAAAGGCTGACTGTTGCTAACCTAATTCCAGAACTTTTCTTGGAGTTCTTCAGGGTAAAGAACGAGAAAGACGATATACGAAGCGTGTTTGTATAGTTTTTATTTCTTTCATGAAACTGTAAATTCTTTCAACTTGGAGACAGCCAACCATATTGCTCATACTATTTTCGTGCTTTACAGCGTTATGAAAACAGACTCGATGACCAATCAAAACACACGTACTATCCAAATTATTTTATAATTTCTCCTGCAAATAGACCAAGCCGCACAAAATTAAATTTACGTGCGACACATAGCAGATCTAAGTCCAGGAAACTAGATAATCAACTAGTTTGTTGATATAAAAATTTATGGTTTAGTTAGATGTCACATTGGCTTCCGTGCAACAGTTCCTCCGGTTAATTAAGGGTTGGGTGCTGATGAAAACAAATATCAAGGAAACCATGTTTTGCGTCGGTTACTATGATTTTTATATATGAAAAAGTTTTTCAAAGCATTCTTTCTTTGGGATTAGTTGAGATTTAATCAAGTATTTTGCTAAGCTTTGATTGAAAGTTACTAGGTAGAGTTGATCGAAAAATGATTGACATTGTAGTCAGTATATAAGAGTGAAGCTTTATAAGAAATTTTGTAGAGTTGCTGAAGACTTAACCGTAGCAAGAGGAGTAAAATAAGTTGACTGAACGTAAGTTTTGCCTTCGTTGTAATTTTCCTGATTTCAAACATTACAAGGTTAGCTCAATATCAGCAAATACCCCTTCTAATATCTGATGGAGAAATGACCTTCTAATAACTGAGTTTTGGAATCCCGCAGGAGAACGAAACTATTATACTAGTAGTAATCAAAAATTAGGCAAGTGCGTTCTTGGCATTTCTATTTAGCTAAGAATTGACTGAATAAAGTAGCCGAATTAAAAAAAAAAAAAAAGAGCCAAGTTTGCGTTTTAGCTGGTTGGAGTTTTCGAAATTACTACAATTTTTCTTAAGATATCGCCCTTTAACCCGACAATAACATGAAAGCGAGGCTTCCTCGCGGGATGTCGCCCTTTAGCCCGACAGTACCCAGGCCTCTGCGACTTTAAACTGGCTTTCGATAACATGAAAGCGGTTCAGCTCTCTCTCATCAGGTGCATAACTAACAGAAAACGACTACGTTGGTTTATAAGGCGGAATTTACACATTTCTTAGAAGAAAACTGTTGAGTGTGGGCAAGCGCTTGCGAGTTCATTTCTTTTGTTCAAGGTGCATAGATTTGGTTTACATAACATAAAGAATTTTTCAGTAATGCATAAATTACAACGCTTCGTTGTATTAGAGTAAGCGGCGGCGCGAGCTATTGTCTTCCAGCTGAGGGAAAACTCCGTTTATATATATATATATATAATAGGCTCGAAATCGAAATGATTAGTATGAGTTCTCGCTTCACTCGAACGCAACAAACACAGTGGTTTGATAACAGATGGTTTAACTTTAAAATGCAAAGTAAACGAAAATCAAAGCTCGCAGAGCCACAAAAACTGACTAAATACAAACACTGGGCCGTTTTAGATTTAGTATTTTGTTGTAAACAAGAGAAATCAAAACTTTAGTTTTACTTAAAGGAAAAAAAAAAAATTTTTGTCACACGTAGTTTACAAAGGGCCATGCGACACTTGTGTAAAAGAAAGTTTTTTAAATTTTTAAAATAGGTCAAACATCACGTATTTTGAAGCGAAAACGTAACAGCACGAAAAATTAACAATTCCATTCTCTCAAAACCAGCTACACTCTATTTTAAACCAAGATCACACTTTCTCTTGGAAAATAATTACTGTACTAAAATCGATTGAAACGTAGACGAAGATTGGAAGCCCCCGAGCGCTTACTACTTGCTTAACGCTTGCCAACTCTTTACCAGAAGGAATCATGTATAACTGCTACCAACGATTAACTCTTGACAACCAGATTGAACAAACGCCAATTTGCATCCTAGCTGATAACTTGAAGATGAACAAATGTAAACTACGTGTGTAAAATAGCTATCGTATAAACTACGTCAAATTTTAAGCTTGGGCTACCTGTGACCATTTATTATTCGTGGTCCCACGAGGATATAACACAATGACAGATGGAAGTCAAATAATGACTCAAACTAGGTTCTAATGAAATTCTTTTGTATAACTGACCACCATGTGAGCTAAAGTCTGAACTGGAACCTTATGAAACCCACCGATTGCCCGTACTGATGAATACCAGTATACAAAATGCCGCACATCACGTAGGATCAGAAAAGATCTCACAGTCATGAAATGTATAAACATGAGTAATAAATGAATGGCTGGAAAACTACGTTGAAATTAATTTGTCAGTGAACCGAATATCAATTGGAGCTCGGATTAAGCTAGCAACTTCATACGTAGACAGCTGTTTCGTCCTTTTTTGGACTCGTCAGCTAAAAACTAGCTGTTTAATTTTATCATGCTCAAAGTTGTAACCTAATACCGACTCGAAAAACAGATTCATTCTCTGACAAATTAAAAAAACTACGAATTGACAAAGCAATCCTGCAGAGATTCACATGGCCAAACCATGGTTTAAAAATAAAGCATGGTTTGGCCATGTGAATTAAAAAATAACGAATTTCTACAGGCTTGCTCCAAGCTCTTATTCATATTGGTTCACTGACACATTAATTCCAACGTTATTAATTTCCAATTAAAGACAAATGAATTTCAAATTAATTTTCAGCCATTCATTAGTTCGGCTCAAGTTAGATATTGCACGTTATTTGATTGCCCTGAGGGGAACAATAAAGTATATCGCTTTCAATAATGGCGGTGAACAGTGCTCCTGCTTCTACTTCTAGTAATTATAACGTTCTAGATCTCATTGTGGGATATCGTAAGTCCCTCGGTGTCCTTGCAGCTCTCAAACATGGAATATTTGAGTATCTGGACAAAAACGATGGCGGCAAAACAGCTCGACAAATAGCGAAAGATCTGACACTTAATGAAGTTTCAACGACAGTTTTACTAGACAGCTGTACAAGTGTAGACCTATTGGTGAAAGAAATACCAGAAGAAAAGATGGAAAACGCTCTCTATTCAAACTCGGAAAAGACCAAGCAATATCTTCTCAAAAGCAGTCCAGATTCTTTATATAGCTATGCTATTATTCAGGCAAGGTGCTCTTCAAAGTTGATGGCCAATTTCGATCACACTGTGAAAGACGGAAAAAGTCAGTGGCAGCGAACATTTGGGAAATCTTCTGAGGAAACGTTTGATCAACTATACGAAAGTAAAGAAAAGTTGATAGAGTTTGTACAAGCCATGGAAAACCGGACGAGAATGTGCGTGAACACCGTGCTAGGTCCCTTTGATCTCTCTTGTTTCAGTCATCTTTGTGACATTGGAGGTAAATATTAGATAGTTTGAAATGCCAAATAGTCTGGAATGCCTCCCCAGATGGGTGATGCGTATTCAAGGAGTGGACGAATCTTTGTTATATACATAGTCAGTCCAACTTCGGTGGGTAAGTTGGCTTTGCGACTCGCACGCAGGAAGTAGAGCCGCTTGCTTGCTTTAGTTATAATTTCATCTATGTGTGTATTCCACTTTAAGTCTCTCTGAACATGTACTCCGAGTAACTTGAAAACTTCTACCCTCTCTAACTCCTCGTTTCCTATTCTAATCGGACTAGGGGCGTGAATCTGCTGAAACTTCCTAAAACTAATTCCAGACACAGGGGGAAAAATAGGCTTCTGAAGCAATAAAGCAATAAAGACCGTGTTTGTAGCCCCTGGAGATTTTGTCCCAGAACTCTCCGTTAACTACAAATGTTTCGTTAGTGATAAATATCGTCTTAGCAAATTAGAAAACCGCAGCGGGAAAATTTTTTTAGCACCCCGAACTCGAAAAGAGATACCAGCTGCTTTGAGAAGGAATGTGTCGAAAGAGTTTAAAAATTATTCAAGTATGATTTCGTTTTAAAGGAAACTGAACCTGATTTTTGGTTTCATTTACCAACAAAATTCTTGCATGTAAGGTAGAAAAACAATGTCCACCTTGGTGCTTGTGGCACTGACAAAAGAAGCGAGGCAGAGAGAAAATGAAACGTCACGATGACAGCAGAAGCGTACCTTATCTCTGCTATTCTTATGCACAGTGGTGTAAAGTTTGAAAACTTCAAGTGACTTAATCGTTTATCAGTTTACATGTCATCAGACCAGACCGCGTTTCTTCAAAAGAAGATGGAAAAAAGTTTTAACACTAAAGTCCTTTTTTTGAAGAAAATTATAGAACAGAACAAGACATCTATTAGGTTTCTTAAGGCAATCCAGACAGATCAATTGCCTCATTCAGAAGACTCAAAGAGAATGGACGTGGATGTCGAGATAAACGTCGGGGTAGCTAGGATGAACAGCTATCCAGAATACAGGGAAGCCATAACCAAAAATGTTATCCAAGTCTCGAAAAAGCCATGCTTGGATCCGATTGTCATAAAGGCGAAAATGTTTACAGAGCGAGAGATGAAACATTTTTATTCTTTTAAATAATTAATAAATTCAATTTTAGTTTTCTTCAGATAGGAAAAATAAGAAAAAAACCCCAAATATCAGCCTTTTCTATACTCATTATAATTGCGTTTGAACTTTATCAAGGAAGCTCGCGTCCTGTATAAAAGTAGACGTGTATATCTTGAAACCACAGAGATTTTCAGCCAAAAGAAGTTTACTACGTCTGAGCGAAATAAAAATGGCTTTTGGCGTACTTTACGTGCAGGCCCGTTTTTTCTTTTTTCCTCCCCAGTCCTCCCTCTGCGTACTTCGCGCACTCAATCCAGACATAAAGGGTCTTCTTGCAGGCTACTAGAGAAACAACGACTTGAACTTTCGACTCGCATGCATGTGACCAGGTCGTTCACCTCTGAAACAGCGGAAAATTTGTATGCCAGCCGCGTCAAGCAAATAATTTTTACGCAGTCATGGCAGCAAAACGGTTTCAAACAAGAATTTCAGATGAAATTGAACAGATTCTACGCGACAAAAGTTCGAAATCTACCAACGAGGTTTTCAATGAAGTTTTAACATTTGTGATTTGAATTAACATTTATGTTTAGTGACTTATTTTGTATGAAAATTTCTGGGATTTGTAACATTTTGCAATAAAGTCGTAAGCTGACAACTGTGTATTGTCCTATTTTGAGTTGGGAGGTATAACAAAACACTTAATGACTGGCCCATGGGGAACAGCAAGTGTTGTTTTCCCTCGACACTTAAAGGGAACCTAAACTCCAAAATTATTTTTTGACATATGAAACTACTTCTGTTTGACATTTCATAAATGTGTTTTTATACCAATTTCTCGGTCCTTATCCTTAGATATAAATAAAAAAAGATGCTAGCTCATGACTAAAGAAAACGCCATTCTTGCGCCCGCGATCTAACAAGATTGTCACGATATGACGTCACGACATTAAAATGTTACGTTCCTTTCTTTTTTGATAATCTGTAAACATTTTGTCAAGGTGATTTTTAAGCAGATGTAGCTTTATACAAATAAAATGTCTCTACTTCATAATTTCATAAAAATTTCCAGTGATAACCACAGTGCAAACTTTCGATTTCACGTTGTGACGTCAGGAGCAACTGTTCTGAGCCCGCGATAAAAATGCAATATGGTGCCCTACTGAGGGATTTACTAGTCCATTTTGTAATAGTTTTTTCAAAATACAGATCAGCAAATCGCTCTAAAATATACATTTTTTGAATCTTAAATATATACACTTAAACATATCAAAAAATAATTTTGGAGTTCAGGTTCCCTTTAAAATGAATTTTTTGTGTTTGTATTCTAATACTTTGGTCAATTTGAGAGTCTGAGTTGATAAATCTTTATCTACAAGTGCTCCTTTCAAAAACTTATCAGTATAGCTGAAGCCGACCAACAGGCCAAAAAATTAATTTTAAATTGCCTTGGTCGTTTTAGAGTCACAACCAGAACCTGAAATTATTGCTTACCTTGGTTAAAACGTCTGTTTGCTTGACAACTGAATAAACAAGAGCCTCTCCCATATACTGGTGAAGAGTGAGCATTACATTTGTAATACTGTAATGATTTGATCCATGAGCCATTCCATTTGCCAAGCTGTTTAAGGAATCAATAAACTCACCCCATGGTTTCTGAAGTTGTAAATCAGTACTTAAACAGTTCTTCAACACATCTGTACAAAATCTGTGACAAGGTTTTAAGTTAGGATATCCTTTGCACAAAGAACAACCACTCATTTGTAGCAATGCTCGATCACAACCAGATGTGAAGTTAAATCCTTTTGAATCCTCAATTATTTTAGCTCCAAACTTTAAACTCCCAAGAAATACTTGCACTGGCTCTAAAGCTTGTGATAACTGAGCAGTGACTTTACCCGGGTGATTTCCAAATGGTAAAATAAGATCATATTTGTCCTTCAGACATTTTAAATAAGACGTTGCTAAAGGTGCTCGATTTTGTGACAGAGAATGCTGGTAAACGATTGGATAGGACTCTTTGAAGAAGTTTTTGACCACTTCCCTTAAATTAACCTTGTTATCTGTCAAGTACCTTTGTAGATCACCAAAGAATGAAGCAAGGGCTACACGCCCAGCTTCTGGGAGCATTTTATCAGTTGTCCATTTCCTAGTGTTCTCCAAAAGGGCATTCTGAATGGTGTCTTCAAAGTAATCTAAATCATATGGAAAAGAGTATTTCAGTACCCCTGTTTTAAAGAAGAACTATGCTATTGGCAACCTTAGATATGTGTGGTAGCAATCAGTTTAACATAATTTTTTTTTCTCTATTTGTTTTTTCTAGCCAGCTCTGTGTTCATAAAACAAAAATATGACAGGCCAATACTAAACAACGTTAATAAATTTCGATACAGATTCAACAAATGCTTCAGAAAAATAATAAAATTTTTAAAAAAATTGCTAATTTCCTTATAAATTTTGTTGGCTTTCAGTTCCTTTCTTATAGTTTCTATGTTGACTTTGAAGAATTCCATCTCCTAGACAGCTGTCTTTCTATCATCAGCTGGGCCAAACAAGTTAATGCGTGTCAATCAATCAAAATATCTTTAAGGTGCATGGGGAAATTAAGAAAAAACTCGACTTTTTTCGACTTTTCTGAAAAATGCAAAAACCCGAAAAAACTCAAGAGATTTCTGAATTTGACTTTTTCGCGATTTGCACAAATATAAAAAAAACTCAAGAAAATCGACGTGAATGCTTAAATTGGACACATTTGAAAATACCCTTGCACTTTTGAAAAAAAAAAAATGCTACTTTTTTACTCGGGCTACCTGTGGTAGGCTGAGTTTAGGTTTACCCTTTCGTCAATATATCTATCTATCTATCTTTCTATCATGTCGCATTTGGGAAAATTACCCAGTCCTTGCATATAGCTTTGATGTCGTCCAGTGAACTTCTTGTTGTGTTTAGCTTTGCTGAAAAGGCTTTTAATCAAAACTCCAAAA
>JANCMA020395602.1:0-11237 GCA_024336925.2 Zoanthus solanderi
CGTTCGCGCATGCTCGATAGAATATCGAGCAGATCCGTGCAGAGGTTTCTTTTCCTTCTCTTTAGAAGGGGAAAAAACCTCTGCCAAGCAGGTTAAGGGTTAGCTGAATCATATTTAAACCCAGTTTAAAATGTGTTGTGTTTTATTTTAAATTGTTGGCTTCCATACTTTCGCTAAGACTCTTAAAGATTTCACTTGACTAAGGTTGTTTGTGACAGTTATTATATTTTCACGTCGAACAGTGCAAATATATGTACCATCTTTTGTTTATTATTAGACCAATATTAGAATATTGTACATACATGTAGTGGTGTATTATTTTAAGGTTAAAGTACTTCCATATTATGTTCTGTGCAGTGATACAGGCCCAAGGCTGAAAAAATTTGTCTGAAGAGTAAACATTAGCCCAAGATGAAGTTGAATGCAAATGAGAAACTTTTAGAACAATGTTTTCAGCTGAGGAACTGTATCACTCTACACAACATATGTACAGAAGTTAATATTTTATTCATTTTATAATTTAAATACACAACAGTAAAGGCAGGGGTCAAGGCCATTAATGCAAGCGCATTAAACTAAGCATGACATGTGATTGGTCTTTACATTCATATGAGGTAGAAATCACATTGAAAGTATTGTGAGCTAGCTGACAATTCAGATCACTTTCAGAACTAGAAGTTATGGAAGTTGTGGAATAATTCAAAAACATGAAGAAATACTTCCAGAAATATTGTTCAATTGTGGCAATTAATCTTCAAGGGTGACCAGGTCTTGATATGAAAGTGATTTTTTGTTGAAAACAAAGCCAAACTCTATATTTTTTAAGTGTTGACAACTTCCGTGTTTCTTATGTTGACAGCATCCCTTTCTGCACTGAATATTCTACACCCAGATATTCATTGACCTGATGCAAACAATTGTTTTAGTAAAATTACTTTGGGTTTTTTTGTTGAAACCATTCAGTCAAATAAAGAAAAATTTGTGCCAAATCATATTATTTTATTTTTTGTTGTCATTTGCTCAGTCGCACATATCAACTTCTGAAACATTTCTGCCACCCAGAATTCTATTTTTCACTAATTAGCACAATTAACATAATAATACTGTATTACCTTTGAAAGTGTTATCCTGCACTTAGTTGCATCCTTAGTGCTTTTCGGAATAACATTTTCCTTCATTTTGAAAAATTTTGAGTGGGCTTCTTTTCAAGACTTTATGTATTGGCCGAAAAAGGGCAGTGAAACAGAAACAGACAATGGATTATGGTTTTCATCATTAAAATTTTAATGTGAGCAGCTTTGTTAAATCATTCTGTAGATCAGACCAAAGTTTTTTGTGTCTGTGTTGTTTTTAATGCCTTGTAAATGGTTCCCTGATGGCGTCCCTTTTCTTGCAAACACATAGAATCCGCAGGGCAGTTCAATTTCCTGAGATGATCATTTTGTTGATCATTTAATAATCATCATCATCATCTTCGTTTAACGTCCCAAGTTTTCCTTACCTGGGGTTGGACGTGATATGAGTTGCCTCCACTATTTTTTATCCTCTGCCATATCTTCTGTGATGTTAAGCTTCCTCATGTCTTCTTCCATAACCTTAATCCAGTTTTTCTTTGGCCTACTTGCTGGCCTTCTACCTTCCACTTCCAGCTCCATCGCTCTCCTAAGTGTGCTATTCTCATCCCTAAGTTTTACATGACCAAACCATCTCAACCTCGTTTTCCTTAATCTGTGTTCAAGGTTCTCCACCCCACATCTTCTTCTGACCTCTTCCTTAGTAATTCTGTCCTGCCATCTTACTTTTGACGTGTATCTCAACATTCTATGATCACAACTAGCTAGCGGTCCTTCCGGTCTTCCTGTTAGTGCTCAGGTTTCCACAGCATACAGAAATACAGGCCTCACACATGCACAGTAAACCTTTGGTCTTTCCGCCAGTGGAATGTTATGGTTTACTAGCAAGTTCACCATTTCTTTCCATTTACTCCAAGCATAAGATATCCTATCCCTTAGTGCCAATTCTATTCCTCCTCCACATGAAATCACATCACCAAGATAATGAAAGCTGTCCACTATCACCAGACTATCTTCTCCCACCTCTAATCTCCATGGCACTACTACAACTCCCCTCACACACATTGGACAACTAAAGTTATCTCTTGCTCTTCTCAGATTTCTGAGCCCCGAACATCTCTGGTGGCACCACCTTTCACAACATTGACATCATATTGAGTTTAATTTGCTCCAACTCCTGCTGCAAACCGCACATGGGTACCTTCCCCTTTGCGGCCTAACAACATGTTCTCTACCCATCACTATCAACTTGGTCTTGAAACTTAATAAGTCAAATCAAAATTGATGTAATGTTCCTCCTAAGAGTACTTTAAACAATAAAAGCAAATTTTATTTTCAAAATGTTTTCTGAAACACTCAATAATCACTGTAAACAAAGAAGCCCATCTCAAAACAAAGCCCATCTAAAAAAGAAACTTATATAAGCCCAAGGGCCAGGGACATTTAATTATTATTATTATCTTAGATATTATTTAGTGCCTTTTGTCAATTTGATGAAGATACAAAGCAAGAATTTCAGTTTTTCAGTGTTAAAATTTAAAATCTTCTAAGCTACCATACATACGGCACATTTCAAACAACTGGTTCATCGTCAGAGAGAGAAACTCTGATGTGTCTAAGAGGAAATAATAACAGAACAAATACTGGAAAAATCAGACACCCCAAGCGGGAATCGAAACCACAACTCACCGATTTCATGACTGATGCTCTACTACTGAGCTACCAAGGCAACTACAGTGGGATGGGCTGATTTTAAATACTTATTTTCAAGCATTTGCCCCCCAGACCTCTTGGACTGGGAATTACTTCTGTTGATCATCAAGCAACTTCCAACTTCATTGGACCCGATGTAAATCTCTTATTAATGTAATGTAATGTACATATGACACATTTCGAACATTTATTTAACTTAATATAATTTTACCACTAATCCTGATATTTTTATTAATATTAATTTATTTGTAGTTGTAACAGCACTGGTTGTAGTTGCAGCTTGTACTGTGTGTAGAAGAGTAGATTTAGGGTTTATGTTTTTAATAATGTTGCTATTACTACTTTGAATATACAGGAATGCTGGAGTCATGTAAACATTCGCAAAGCTGTTCTTCCTAAGCTATGGATTTTGTTACGAAGTGGTGGGAGTGGCTCAGGTTCTCTCATATACCCAAGTCTTCTTCCTTTCATCAGCCGCATCCCAGAAGAGGTTTGAACTTGGAGTTAGGATTGATGAGCACATTCTCTTTAAAATGTTATTTAGCCATTTCAAATATTGTGTTTTTAAACCATAAATAATAATGTTAATAATAATATTAATAATTATATTAATAATGAGTTTTTTAACAGGTCGAAGAATTCTTGTTTACAATATAAAGTAAACTAATGATGGACAGCTATCTGCTTATCTATGGAAAAAAATTAATTCTTAAGATACTATAATAAAAAGATATCATATATTTTTTAAAAAGTTATTTACTAATGTTAATAATAACATTAATAATAATAATGACTTTATTAACAGGTCGAAGAATTCTTGTTTGCAATATAAAGTAAACTAATAGTGGACACCTATCTGCTTATCTATGGAAGAAAATTAATTATTTTTAAGACACTATAATAAAAAAATATATATTATTTTTTGAAAAGTTATTTACCAATCCCACCCATGGTTTAAACCATGAGTTAAATCACGTCAAACAACTTTTTAATCAGAAAGTGAATTATTAAAAACAGAATGAAGAGGTCAGAATAAGATGTGGGGTGGAGAACTTAAACATAGATGAAGGAAAACGAGGTTGAGATGGGTTATACATGTAAAACGAAGGGATGAGAATAGGATACTTAGGAGAGTGACGGAGCTGGAAGTGGAAGGTTGAAGGTCAGTAGGTAGGCCAAAGAAGACCTGGAGTAAGGTAGTGGAAGAAGAAATGAGGAAGCTAAACATCACGGAAGTTATGGCAGAGGATAGAAAACAGTAGAGGTAACTCATATCACGTCCAACCCCGGGAGTGGGAAACTAGGGACGTTAAACGAAGACAATGATGATGGTGATGATGATGGTGGTGGTGATGATGATGATGATGATGATGATGATGATGATGATGATGATGATGATGATGATGATGATGATGATGAATGATGATGATGAATGAATTGTGTACTCAACTGCAGTAAATTTTCGTTTGGACGTTCAGAAACAAATATAGTATCAAAACTAAATGGCGTGTTAGAAATAAATATTTTTGATGAAATATAATAATAGACATAAGAAACTGAAGTTGGCAGCTATGGTCATAACAATGATTAATTAAATACAGTTTAAGAAATAAAAACCTAATATAAAACTACTTGAATGCTGTACTTTATATATTAATGTATGAAATAACTTAATGTCCCAGTCATCAAATAAGCTAGCAAAGGTGCAACTAGATAAAAAACACTTCTTAAATCTTTCATTGTGACATCTTTAAAGTATATGAGGCGAGTCCTATTCCTGGTCAGATGGTATGGTGGGTGCAGCTTGCAAGAGCTCTGCTTTTAGTCGCAAGAATGTAGGTGCGATACCTGGCTCTGCCATATTTAAATCTTTGTGACTCTTTTCTGACAAAGCTAACACAGCTTTCCACCCTTCCACGGTTGGTAAATGAGTACCAGCATCTACTGTTATGGAAACTAAAGATAAGCACCGGTCTCACTGAGATCGTATGCCCGGAAAAGGATTTACATTTCAGCTTTTTCCTGTAGTACTTCGTACTCCTCTGGACGTAATATATCAGACACGAGAGACAGTGTTTCATCATATTTCCAAACACTGACAAGAGAGGTCAGGTGATTATTCAGTGTTGTATGCTATACGTTGTTGTCCCTTCGCTTAACTGCATGGATTTTCTGTTCTTTCGATGATATGAACATTGTTCTTCAATGAATTACAATACATAATTCTGACCCTTTACAGGGTAAATGAAATGTACCAAATATAATCATGCTAAAAAATGTTCTTAAACAGATTTGACAGCAACAGTAATGGATTTGAGCCTGAATGCTACGAGCACGTCTTTTTGAATGCTTGTGGTATGAGTGATAATTTTTGCAATGTTAGCATTAAATGAGGCCAGAGTTCATTGAGATGGTTGATTAAATAGAATAACTGAGGTTTCATCTCCTTAGAGGAAAAGTAAATTCTTTTTAACTTTTATAACAGGACAAGTGGCTGATGGAAAACATCACGTGCTCATCATGGACGAAGTAGATGGCATGGCTGGTAATGAAGACAGAGGTGGAATTCAGGTAGTAAGCAGTTGTTTCATTAAGGTTTGGAGTAGGAGGGCAAATGGATTTGGCACCCGGCAAAAGTTTATGCAAAGCCTTAAAAATATTAAAGATTTATAGTTGCAGAGATGCTAAAAGCAGCTGGGCAAAGAAATCTTCACAGCCGGTCAGTTTGCCCGGTCCAGCTCTTAATGAAACCCTAAGTAAATTCAGTTATTATTAAAGATATTATTGATCGCCTGATGAAGACTTGCTAGTTGTTGTGATATTCAGGTAATAAATTCAACTACTATTAATGATATTTTCAATGAACCTGATGAAGTCTCGCTGGTTGTTGTGAAATTCAGGTAGTAAATTCATTATTATTAAAGATATTATCGATCGTTTGATGATGACTCGCTGATTGAGATAGAGTTTATGTAGGTAATAAATTCAGTTAGTATTAATAATAATATCAATCGCTTAATGAAGTCTTGCTGGTTGTTGTGAAATTCAGGTAGTAAATTCAGTTATTATTAAAGATATTATCGATAACTCGATGAAATTTGCTGGTTGAGATAGACTTTAGGTAATAATTTCAGTTAATGATAAAGCGTTGAGGTATTCCCATTATGCTTTGTTTATTCATTGATATATGTTTTATTTTGTTATTATTGTTAACATTATTATTAGTGGTAGTAGTAATAGTATTACTTTTGATGTTTTAATATTATTGTTAATATTTTTGTTATCATTGTTGAGGTTATTATTACTATCGGTAGTTGTAGAGGATTGTTGTTCTTATTGTTGCTATGCGTATTATGTTGAAAACACCAGTAAAAACCTTTTCGCACGTTGTCGTGAACATGTACATGTTGACAAACACTGTGCTTCATTTTGTTACAGGAGCTCATTGCTATGATAAAAAACTCCAAGATTCCCATCATCTGTATGTGCAACGACAGAAATCACCCAAAAATTCGAAGTCTTTCCAATCATTGCTTTGATTTAAGATTTCAGAGACCCAGAGTTGAACAAGTTAAGGTTAGAATCGTTATTTCTATATTAAATAATAATAATAATAATTATATTATATTTAATCAGTGGTGCTAAAGGTCAGGGTTAATTCAGAGTATGTTTTCAACGTAGAAAGTGTTATCATGTTTTCGTTATCACCCTTTGCTGTGTTCAGTGAAGTTTGCTGATCAGTGTAGAATTTAGTTGCTTAGAACCACGATTAAAGATATATTAAAAGATGTCTCTAAATTCCGGGGTTTTATTGTCGCCATCAATAAAAGTTCTGTTAAAAATTGGAAATTAACCATTGTATCTTCATTTACAGCATGTTTATCATCTTTAATACCACATCTTATCAGCGTCCCCGTCATTATTACTAATGCAATTAATTATTATTCTCGCCATCATCTTTATCATAATCATCATTGTTTGTCAATATCATCTTTATTACCACATCTTATCGCCCCAGTTATATCACCAGTACTCATCATTATAATAACAAGCCTGGTAAGCGAAGACGCGAGCCTAGCGAGGCGGGAGCATAATAGAACCGATGCACGTGTAGAAAGCAGGGAGAAAAAATCTCGATCTGGATGTAAGATAATGTAACAATAGATTTTGTGTGAGCCAATCACAGCATAAAACATTTTCAGTGAACAAACAGCGGCTTATTCATTTTATCAAAGACATTATTTTTATCTGAGAAGTGTCAGAACTGATGAAGGTTGGCGTGAAAGAGAAACATTTTGATACGCAAAACAAAATGTTACAAGAAAATTCTTTATGTTCGAATGGTTTTCACACGTAAAATACGCGCTGATATTTTTTTTCAAATAGTAAATTGAGAGCGCCAGTTCTCAGTTCCGTTTGCTTTTGTCTTGCTCGTTGGCACTTAGTGATAGCTATTACTAGTCATTTATAATTATGTTATAATCATCGTTATTCATCATCATCAATCATTATCATCACTCTCATCATCACCACCACAACCACCACCGTCATCATCATCATCATCATCACCACAATCACCACCATCATCAGCATCATCACTTTCATCAGTATCATCACATCATCGTTTCATCATCACTATCATCATCATTATCATCACTATCATTATCATCACCATCATTGTCACTATCATCATCATTACCATCACTATCATCATCACTATCATCATTACAATCATCACCATCATCATCATCATCACCATCAACATCTTTATCACCATCATCATCACCATTACCATCACATCATCATCACTATCATCATCACCTTCACCATCATCACCACCATTATCATCATCACCATCATCATCACCATCATCATCATCATCACCATTATCATCACCATCATCGTCATCATCATCATCACCATCATCTCCATCATCATCATCGCCATCATCATCATCATCATCATAACCATCATCATCATCATCATAGCCATCATCATCATCATCATAGCCATCATCATCATCATCATCATCATCATAGCCATCATCATCATCATCATAGCCATCATCATCATCATCATCATCATCATCATCATAGCCATCATCATCATCATCATCATCATAGCCATCATCATCATCATCATCACCATCATCACCATCATCATCATCTTGACAATCACATCTTACAGTATCACTATATCTAGCTTCGTTGTTAATACATTCACTCAAAAATAAGATTACTCTATGTAAGAATCAGCTTAGGCACAGTTTTATTTTTCGGTGCTTTTAAATTTTTTTAGGGCGCTTTTTCCGTAGTAAAGCCATTCAACTCTAAACAGAAAATACTCTCCGGTATCCAATCAAAGTCATTTTTCATCTCCAAAAGATGAAAAATGACAGCTGATGGTTGAATCTTGACGCTTCTGGAGTGTGCAACTGAAATTTTAGGCTGAGATTTTAAAAAATATTTTAAGAAATCGAAACAATTATTTTAGGGTAAGAAACATGCGGCTCATACGAACTTTTGTAACTCTTATAAACACGTGTATGAAGGGCATAGCAAAGGTTGATTACCATTTTCTCCCCAACAAGGTCAGCAGATCTGTAATCTCTGTTGATCCTCCAAAGTTTGTTTTGAAGTGGTTCTTGCTAGGTTAACTGTTGTTATTTATACACTATAAATAGTAGTAGTTTAAGCCATGTATTAGACTGTGATAAAACAAGACGGGCATTTCAGAACTTGAGGTAAATACGGCTCGTGTTTTCTACATTTCTCGAGTGTTCCCAAACGCCCGTCGTGTTTCATTACAGTCTATTAGGCTTATTCATTTACTTTAAAATATAGAATCTACACAGCTCGACTAGTGAAAAACAATAAAACACGCTTTTTCTGTGTTTTATACTCTGGTAAAACATGGAATTTTGACCAATTAGAGCGCGCATACTCTCCTATTTATATTATTAAAAGTAATAAACACAAATTTGAATTTTACAAACATTTTTAGAGAGTACAACGCCTATCGTCAGTTAAGAAATAAAACATGTTCTCCGGGCTTTGATAGCCTGGTGCAAACCAAGGCAAACATTTGGGAGACTGCAACTCTGATTTTCACTGATCTGCTCTCAAATTCTCCCAAACATTCGCCTCGGTTTTCACCTGGCTATGAAGGTACGGAAAACATGTTTTATTTCTTAATTGTAAACACCTTATTGTTCTTTCAGGGCGCTATGATGAGCATAGCCTTCAAAGAGGGACTGAAGATCCCGCCGCAAGCGATGGAACAAGTGATCACTGGTGCAAACCAGGATCTCAGACAGGTATATAAGCCACCCCTTCTGCCCTTTATTCATCAAGCTACCTCTCTTCCCTTACGATTCTTTCTTTCCTTTAGTACTTCATCTATTCTTTCCACCTTCTTTAACCCTTTCAATTCCAGTTGTATTGTTAAATTCCGCCAACTTGATCCCATACTTGTCAAGGTTGAAATAATTTTACTTTTAATCTTCAGTAGTTTGCTTTGTTTGATAAATTATCGTTTTCTCATGACCAAATGTTTTATTTTGTATGTGTTATGTAAGGAGAAATTGAGGGATGATAAATGAGTGGGACTGAAAGGGTTAAGCCTCGAACGACCAGCTGTTTATTGCGTTCTCGATGAACGAGAGAACGCATCCTGATTTAGTTTTCCAGGCACAAGAAATCGAGAATTTTTGTGAAGACTGCAAATTAGCCGCCCCTCTAGGTTTTTTCAGGGGCTTTGGGCCTCGTTTTCGTGTACATCAACTACGTCATTTCTTTGCATGTGCTAATGCTTTTTGGTTCCTCTTTGGTTACTGAGTAGTGTAGCTCGGCGACGATTGTGCCAAACAAATTTACCGAGTTGTGTATCTTGGCGGCCATTGTGCCAAACAAATTTATCGAGTTGTGTATCTTTGCGGCCATTGTGCCAAACAAATTTATCGAGTTGTGTAGCTGGGCGGCCATTGTCATTGAGGTAAAAACATTTACTGTTAAAATTGGTTAGTTTTTAAAGTTTTATTTTTCGAGGTTTTTATCATAAAATCTATATTGTACTTACGTCACAAGCTTGTATGTGAAACTTTTAACGGGCTGGAACTGGTTCTACCATCGAGCCACGCTCGAAAGTATGGGATGAAATGGTAAATTATTGTATTGAACAGTCTAATGTTTAAATCATAAATTTTTGCCAACTGTTTTAATATCAAATTGTATATTTAGAAAAACAGAAGAAATGATTATAGACAATTTTAAGTTAAAGAAAAAAGAATAAAAAAGTTAAAATACAAACAAAGCCCAGTTGCATAAAAGACAGCAGAAGAAATAGTTCATGTAATGTGGAACAAAGGAAGATTAAACTCGGATGATTTCCAGTTTTTCCTGGGCATTCCCAAGAATTTGTTAACATTTCGGTTAGTGTCCATGTAAGACGTCTCAAAATATAACATTCTCAAGCTACGTGAGCACAAAATTCAAGTCCGCTCTGCCTGCTAAGAATGCATAACCATAATTTTCTATTTCCTTTTCTTCACACAATGCAGTCAGTTTCCATTATCACACTACATATCCGATAAAACGCGCTTCCTACTCTTTGATTACTACTAGTTGTAACAAATTAACCAAGGGGAGGAGGGGAGGCGTCATTTTGACACCGTTCCATCTAACGTTTTTTTTTTTGCAGAGCTTTGGCAACCAAAATTAGCAGGCACTAAAGTTTGGCTATTGTAGTTTTCAGAAATATTTACAATGTTTTGTCAGTCATACTTTTTTATGGCAACAGTAACATCAATCACGACGTCATTGCAAAATTTTGAAAATTATTGAATATTTTTTTAATATTTTTTTTTAAATTTTGGTCATTGATGTTTTTTATGCTGTTTTATTACCTTTATGACATTAATGTTTGGAAAAATTAATCGGAAAATATATCAGAGAAGACGCGAAGGTCTAACCATCTGAAGATGTTAGGGCCAAGACAGCACCTTCTTCTTAACAATTTTAAGACCCTGAGTGATTGTCAGGCCGGGAATCGAACCCGAGCCTCCCGCACGGTAGACTTGCGTCTTACCAACTAGGTTAACCATGCGGCGGTACTGTACTTAGTAAAATACAAGCAGTTCTGTATATGCTGAGGAGGGGTATACCTGATATAATAAACATTAAACCGTAGGCCCAAGGAACCTACATACATCTATCGTAAAGAGAAGGGTAGTGATCCCGATGTTGTAGGTCTCGTAAAGAGTAGGGTAGTGATCCCGATGTTGTAGGTCTCGTAAAGAGTAGGGTAGTGATCCCGATGTTGTAGGTCTCGTAAAGAGTAGGGTAGTGATCCCGATGTTGTAGGTCTCGTAAAGAGTAGGGTAGTGATCCCGATGTTGTAGGTCTCGTAAAGAGTAGGGTAGTGATCCCGATGTTGTAGGTCTCGTAAAGAGTA
>JANCMA020395706.1:0-11237 GCA_024336925.2 Zoanthus solanderi
AGTGAGTGAGGGAGTGAGTGAGTGAGTGAGGGAGGGAGGGAGGGAGTGAGTGAGTGAGTGAGTGAGTGAGTGAGTGAGTGAGTGAGTGAAGTAGCTGGCAATTTTCGTCAGAGTAGTTCAGTGGTAATAATTTCCAGATGCTGGCTACTAACAACAGCCCTGGACTTCTGATCAGTTTTTGAATTATCCAAAGGTTTCTAAGCTTTATCTTGAATGTGACTAAGGGAATTTAATTTGTAACAACAAATTACTTCCACTAGTTCCTACAAAATCTACATTGAATCTTAATCAGCATAATGTAGTCGATATCTTCCTATTAAATTTTAAAGCCCTTATTTTCTGAACTTCTTTAATTGCTCTAACAAGTGGCTAAGATGCTTGAGATGTTTTCTCCTTACATTGTTCTTGGATAATATTACAGCTTACAAAATATCGTTGTAGTCATTCTCTGACACCAATAAATATTTTGATTTAAAGTAAAAAAAGGAACAGGAACAGATCTTTTATTTAAATATCATTTTAAAGCTTTGACTAGTCTTGACCTGTGTACATGTTGCCCTGTGAAGAATTACAATTAATGATGCGATGTATCAAGTTTCACCTAACACAAATAATTGTCATGTAATATTTAACCTTCTTTTTGCTTTTCATTGATAGATTTTAGATCAGATCATGTCTTCAAAGGCTTATCAACAGCTATTCAAGGTGTTTGAGGAGGTAAGGCAAATGAGTTTGTGAAAATTGTTGTATTGTTCTTAATAGTAATATAATATTTGGTAATAGTAGTGGAATAACGGTCTTAACTCTGCAGTATCGGACAAAAGGGGATGTTGCTGGAAGGCCATGCAACCTACTGTGTATAGAGAAAGCATGTTAAATGAATATGATGATATTTGTAAAATTAGTACTTTTGTGTATATTTTTTCATTTTCCAACATATTCAAGTTTTTTAGTTTTTTGATACTGCTATTGTCATAAAGTTTTTCACACATTAAGTTGTTTCTTGGAGGGTTATAAAGTAATTGGACTTTATGCTGGATGCAGCCGCAATTGGCAATGAATGCTGTACATATCTCAACCATGCCAAGCTTTTTAAAGGAAACAAAGATTTTTCTGACCGAGTTTGTAAACTGTTGGTTGGGATGTACCCACTAGGACTGACCTTAACGTAATAGTTATGGCTTCATAGCTCAGTAGAGTGAGCACTGAAGCAGGCCTCCCTTTTTTCTTGAGTAGGTACATAACTACCAAAATTTCATTGTGGATAGTAACGGATTCAGCTTTCAGCATCACACATTTTCCACATAAATAAATTACTAAACAATCATTATATTTTCCTTTTTATTGCAATTAAGTCAGTGAAGAACAATTTTGTCACCATTAGTTGTGCTCATTATTCTTACAGCTGCAAACAGACAATGGCCATCCACGAAACTTGAAAGAACTTCAGGATAAAGTAAAGCAGCAAAAATATCTGACAGTTGTGAGTTATTAATTAGGCTTAATAGACATTGTTGATTTTTATGGTATTAAATAATCTAAAAAGTAGTGTTTCAAAACATTTCAATTCTTAAAAGCAATATTTTTTTCTTAATTTTGATGATGATCCTTCCTACTGTAATCATGGAGATGTTCTTGATGCTTTTAATGTTGTGATAATTCTCATTTGATGATGATTTTGCTTCTGATGGTGTTGTTATAAATCTTATAGTGATGGTGGTGATGATGTTGATTTTTATAGTAATATCAACATTAATATTGTTATATCTCATGCTGTTTATGTTTTACTGTAGGGTGATTTCTGTAAGGACCTAATGATCATTCTAAAGTGGATTCGCAATCTTGTGAAAGACAATGCTCAGCTTACCAGACAGGGAGAAAATCTATTCTTCGTTTTCTGCAAGGTACTGCAAGATCTCTTTGTTGGTCATTGATTCCTGTTGTGAAAAAAAGACAGATTTTTAACAGAAAAAGATAAAGTTCTTTTCTCAAAATATCCCAGTTATAAATAATTATTCAGTCTGCTAAATGTAGAATATTTGATTAACATTGCAAAAGTGTTACCAGTGATGTATTGTCAGTGATGTTTCACATGTGAACATTTGAACAAGTTTTTTCAGAGAAAAGATTATTGGTATTTCACTTCTTGTCATGTTATGAAATGCATTAACATCTAATCTTGGCAGGAGCTTGCAGCCATGTTTCCATGGCACAAGATCAGCATGGAAGATGGAGATGTAAATAATGATCAAATTCTACCCCTACCCCGAAAGTAAGTAAAATGCCCATGTATTTTTCGCAAATTTGATTTGAGTAATTATAAGTGAATAAACTGTATGTTGACTATTCTGTTGAATGTTAATTTTCTGCAGCCAAAGAATGTGTCATGTAATTTTGAATGTGTGCTCAAAGTACAGAAAATTTGAGTACACCTTTGAGACCAATAGCGTTGATTTATTATTAATTTATTGTTATTATTATTATGTTATTATACCTTAAGGCAGGAACACCAAAATCTCGTCTGTATTTCTAAATGGTTTACTTTATTGTTTGTGCTAAAATAAGACTTTTTAAAGTGATAAATGAAGCACTCGTTTTTGTCCTGTTCTCAAGCGACAGTTATTCCATGCGAATCTGAATTATCTATACAGTCTATTGGTTTGTATTGTTTATTCTTTATTATACTCTTAACTACTGTAACCTGAAGTTCGTGCATTTGCTACCAATGATGGCAAGAAGCTGTTGTATCTTGAAAATTGTGTATTTCTTTTATTCTTTTTACTTTAAAGTATTTGTAAAGAATCTGCATCAGACAATTCTTTTCTTCTGTTCAGCATGTTATGTGTTTTTTTCTGTCCATTTTGCAGTGGAATTGTCATGGAACTACCACCTTATAGCTGGGACCATAATTATGCCATGTTGCTTGACAAGGAACCAGCCTCTGGCAAGTATTCACTTGATACGTTTCTTTTTTAAATGGCTTATTAATTCGTTGTAGATTAGCTGCCCAGCAGGAGTTGTACCAAACTCACTAGCGAAATTGGCCGTTGCAGAAAAGAAGCTCACACTAATGGTTAAAGCTCAAGAGTCGGAATATATATATATACACTAAAATTTAGGCCCAAAAATATTGCAATGTTGGCATGAAGGAAAAGAGTCCTCAACACCATAACCAGTAGAGCATGTAACACATAAATGTAAACAAATTTATTGTTGTTGCTGATCGCCTAAATTTATATACATATATACATGTTATGCCATGTTGGTTGACAGAGAACTTGCTTGGCAAATATTCACTTGAATACTGATTAAGAACACCAAGTCGCGATCGAGCAATGGATTCCACATGCTACATACGGCAAACAACTAAAGGAGATCTGTACGCCCAAAGCTATATCCCAAGAACGATAGAGGACTGGAACAACCTCCCTCAGCACATTAGGCACTGTACAACAGAAAGCACATTTAAATCGCACTGTTTAAACATTTCTTTGAATAAATCGTATTTTTTGTAATGTTTCAAGTACCATGCACCAGTCATGCGAGACTTGATGGGAAATCTTTGTCTCTTGATTGAAATTAAAGATTAAACGTTATATATATAATATGTATAATTTATATTGGAAGCAATTGCATCAAACACAAGCTGTTCACTTCACCTGCCCTTGAATGCTTGATTTGCTAGTTTACAAGTGCTTTTCTGAAACTAACAACGTAATTTTTTCAAAATGTCAAACTTTTATTTAGATTTGTGTAAGGCAACCAGTACTGAAACAAGCATTAGGAAGCTGCCTGCTGATAACCTGGAAATGGAACAGAAGAACAATGTTGCAAGGGATGAACAGAATATTTCCTCAACTCTTCATGAAAGTCAAGTTGCAGAAAAACATGAAGCAGGGGATTGTGTGGCTGCCTCAGCTGAACTAATGGAGGTAGATTACCTCACAGATGTACATCAGAATTTGTCAGAGAGGAATAACAAGAAACCAGAAGAATTGAAAGAAGGAAAAAGTGTGGAAGAAAGAGAAAATACAACTACCAAAGTATGTTTGATTTTTCCGTTGTCTTGATACATTGTGGTTCCTGGTTACTGCTTTCCATTTGCAACAATCCTTATCAACTCAACTCTTCCTTGTTATATCTCAAGGTTTCCTTATACCTTTACCCATTCTAAACTAAAAACCTGCTTAATGGGAGTATCCATCTCATTCTCATGATAATAACAGTAACGATGATGATGATGACCAGGTTTTTGTAAAGTTTTGTGATGGAAGGTAAAAATAGGAAAATAACAAGTAATTTTGCTACTTTGATCATCCACATTTGGATACCACCTTGCTGCCGTCTCAAGGGATAATGTGAAGTTTAAATTTGCTGCTAAAAGAATGGAAAGCAAACATGGCAGAGGTTGTCTGATGATGTTTTCAATGGATGTAGATCTCTAAAACAAGTGCTCACTCTTCCATAAAAAGAAGACACTTTTTGAAAACAAAAATGTTTGTTAGATACAGGTTTATTCTTCCAATGTTTAATGGAAGAAAAATCTTAAAACAGGAATATATTTTCAGGACTCGAAACTGCAACTCACTGGTCACCAATGTGACCAAAACGTGAGTGCTGATTGCAAGCAGGTGAACCAAGTTTTGTCCGGTAACGCAGATGAATTAGTAGACACCTTTTGCATTTGCATTTTTGTTATTATAGACTGAATGAAATCAATTGGAACTGGTAGCTTGTGAACTGAAAATTTAAATCCAACAGTTGCTGCTTATTAGCTCAGTTGGTAATAGGTATTGTAATAGCTGGACAGTATTGATTCTGTTGAAGCCAGGATTAGTTTTGCTTTTAGTGCAAGCATACACGAGAGTCATTGCAGAAAACTTCCATTTTTCCACAGCCCTGGGTTTTCTTATATCAATTTCTGGAAAATCACATAAAATTACTCATTCAATTTCCAGTTTAATGTAACTTTGTAAGGTTAGACCTGTTGGTTAATATTCAGTTAGGTTTTGAGTTCTCAAACCCCATGTTTTACTGTTTTGGTTAGGTTGTGGACTCAAGAAAGTGTTTGCTGTGTGGCGTTTCTGGCGAAGCTCAGCCATCAGAGCAAGGCCGACTCCTCTACAGTGGGTTGGATGAATGGGTCCACATCAACTGTGGACTCTGGTCAGCAGAAGTGTTTGAGGATGATTTAGGTTGTCTTCAGAATGTTCAAACTGCAATATGCCGTGGAAGGCAGATGGTGCGTTTTGTCGTCATAGAATGTTTTTGCAAGTAGACATTTTGGCATAAAAAATTTTGTTGCTTCATTTTCGTTTATTTCCCTTGGTGTTCTTTGTCTGCAATGCGCCTCTGGCACCCATGAAATAGTTTTCACAACAGAAGTAATATATTTATGTAGCACTTATTCATAAGATTTAAAATATAAAAACGATCTAAAATTCTAGTATATGCTTCGGTACAAGATATAAATACAAACAATTACCTTGATACTACTAAGATTCTAAAACAGATGAAAACTAGTTTGAACAGTTGGGCTTTAAGCTTTCATTTGTAAGGCATGCTCCATTCACTTCCATCATATTCTCATACCTGTACGTTTCCTTCTCTACTGCAATTTCTCAAAGTTTTTGTTTAATATTACAGAAGTGTGAGTATTGCAATGAGCCTGGGGCAACTGTTGGCTGTTGTGAAAATCGATGTCCAGAGAATTATCATTTCATGTGTGGAAGGTATGGCACTGTTCAGCTGCTGTTCATATATTAATATTTGTGTAATAGATTATAATATTTGTGTAAGATGTACGTATGCAAGTAACTCCCTGATAGAAGATTGAGAGTGAAAACAATTAACAAACTGATTAACATGTTTGTCTGTAAGCAGTGTGGCTAAACAAAACACACAGACATGGGCAAGTAACTCCCTGATAGAATGTTGAGAGTTAAAACAATTAACAAACGGATTAAATGTTTGACTATAAGCAGTCTGGCATATGTGGACAAGTAACTCAAGCATGGTTGGGTTGTTCTTTACCATTGTTTTGAAGGAGAGGTTGGTTGGTTTTTTACGGCTAGATTACTTTAAATTATGGTTCATAAATATTCAGGATTGACTGTACCATGTAAGGTAATTCGAGAGATTAAAACAACTTTACAAATAGATAAGTTCTACACTGTAATGAGAATAATTTTGGACTGACGTTTCGTACTGTAGTCCTTCGTCGGAGGGAATGGGTTAGAGGTAAATTGATCTACGTTCAAAATTCTTCTCACTACGGTTTAGAACTTATCTATTTGTAAAACTGTTTCTGTAGAAACAACGAGGCAGCATTCCATTCATGAGATTAAAACAACAACTAGTATGCAGCGATAACAGTCACACCATACTAAAGAGCTTGTTATAAAAACTCTTATTTATAGACTTTAAAACTACTATCAGCGGCAGTAAATATAAACGTTTTTATTAATTTTTGACACTCGTTTTTCTTGTTTAGGAGAGTAGGAGCTGTTTTTCAGGATGACAAAAAAGTGTATTGTGCGGAACATTCAGTTCGTGCTGATGATGATGTGAGTATTGTTGTGTTTTTGCAACATAGTTCAGTTCATAGACATACAAGACATAATCACATCTCTAAACATAAAATAAGTAACTAGACATCAAGGAACCACCAGTGAAAACACCGGAACCAAAGTAATATATTTACTCCATCAGTAAATCCTATGGTATTGTATATATCTGTCATACGAATGTTTATATTATGTCTTGAAAATATCGGAATTTAGGTTTTGGCAACTGTCATTACTTAACAATTTCCAGGTCTAAGATACGTTATTATGGGTCTGAATATTTGATAGAAGAAAGCTCAAGGAAGAAAAATCTTAACTTCTGCTTTAAGTTTTCTATGTTTTAATCTGTCAGTTTTGCAAAATTTCAAAATTAAAAAACACCTAAATTGCTGGATTTTGCTTGTTGAAGATAGCTCCATAAATCTTGATGAAAATATAATGTTTAAAATCTCTTTTGTGTCTGTAATTTTATTATCATCAGTTGATTATGGAGGGTGATGACTTCCGAGTTGACAGGCGAGTGTGTATAGACATGAGTAAAATACGAGCAACAAAGAAAGCTGCTAAAGGTGTCGAACCAACTTCGGTTAAAGTACTTCAAGGTGAGTGATTAATTTATTAAACATAAATCAACTTATTCATTATGAGGTCTTAATTGAGTCATTTTTCAATATCACATGACTGTAGTGACATAGCAAGATATGATACCAATGATTTAAAAGAAATAACAGCACGTGGAACAACATATATTTTAAATTCCAGATAGAACTATCTATTGATAAGCTGAATTTTAAAAAAAATGCTCTAAAACGTCGCATATTCAAAATTGTTGTCTATAAAATTTATCATGGCAAAAAAAAATTCCTTCCAAAAAACGTTTACAAAAATGAAATAAGTTGCATGAGTTGGTACATAACTTGAAAAAGTCGGAATTCCTTGAAATTTGGGATTTTATGTTAAGTCCTAGGATTCCTTGAAAACAGGTTTTTATAACACACCTAGAAAAAACCTTAACTTTTTGGCTTTCAGCTCACAGCCGGAACGAGTTCCATTTTAGAATGATTTCATTCTAGTTCAATATAAATTACTGCATTTATTTACATGATATCTAAAAAATGTTTGTACCGGAATGACTCATTCCCAAAAGAACTCAACTTTGTTCTCTAAATGGATCAGATATTTTGATCCAGAACAAAATCCGACTGCAAGGTAGTTTTAGCTTCATGTAATCGACAGACAATACATTCCGGCACAAAATTGACGGCAGATTTGAGCTGAATAGTCTTTATCAATTATTTTACAGGTGCTTTGACAATTGAGACTTTTGGAACTCTGAACGAGGCATCAGATACACCAAAGGAGCTTTTTCCAGTTGATTACAGGTAGAGAAATGATCCTCGTTGAGTGGTAGCTGTCGTGGGAATTGTTATTGAAATTTAGATATTATAAATAACTTAAACTGTATCATATGTTCAAGCTTGAAATGGAATCTTGAAATATCAGCGAAATTAGAAAACTTAAATGGTCACCTAAAATAATTTGAATTTTTTCTTTTATGGTTCTCGTGTGAGCAGAGTACGGCTCTTACAAAGTCAAATTAGCTCTGGTTTTCAAGAGGCTTAAAAAGCATTTTTGACAGTTGTGTGTTGACCCACGTTTCTCATTCACAAATGAAAGTTCTATTGGCCAGTTACACTAACACCCAAAATGGATTGTGTTTCTTCCAGGGGTAATCAAAGACTATTGACTATAATTATCAAAATAAAGTTTGTTGTTTTTGCAGCTTGCTGTCTTAACATTGTTGACAAAATTAACAGTATATTTAATGCTAATCAGTATTTGGTTAATAAAGTGCAAATCACTTTATTATAGAGCAAGCCGGTTATATTGGAGCACGATAGACCCAAAGAAACGTGTGCGATACTACTTTACTGTGCAACAAAAAAAGAATGTTGAAAGCCCTTCTACAAAAGAACATGAAGACAAACATAAACTAGAAGACATTCACAAAGTTATTGTGCATGATGAGAGCAGAGACACCAAACAGAAAGAAAAAAGAACATTAATCCGAACTCCAGCTTACTGTGATACAGAGGAAGCCGTGTTATCTTGCCCTGTGTCTTCACATGAACAATTGGACGTAACTAGCAAGATGTGCGTCAAAGAATTTGTTGATAGTGGGAAAACTAAACATAGTGATAAAAGCGGTTTTGTTAAAAGTAGAAAAAGTTATCTGATGCCGGCAGCAGTTTCGCCTGGTGCTCACAACTCAAATGTTATCAAACCTAGAGTTTATCCAACACTTGCCCCGAAGCTACCAGTATCACCGATTTCTACCTCAAAGTTTGCAAATAATCACAGAACCCTAACTGGTGGAGTTATGAAGCCATCGAGTATCTACTCGGGATTATCTGCTGTATATCACGGACTCCAACAGTCTTCATTGATTTCTGGTAACTCTTTGACATTCTCTTCTCCAAGCAAGAGCTCTTCTAAACCAATACACATTTATCCCAAACCACCGTCGAATTTAATGACAACATATCCTAACTTTGTAGTAAACAAGAATTCACCGTGCCCTCAACAATCTTACAGGTTATGTAGCACAGTTAATAAATCTTCAACTTGTAGCTTCTCAGTCATTAATGAAGGTAGATGTTTGTCAACAACTGTGAACTCTGGGACGTCAAATTTAGATTTCAAAGCCTGTTTACCATCATGCCCAAAGTCACCATATTCTTCACCACGAAAAATAGTGAGCAATATTCAGCAACAGTCATCTGCTATTCCATCAATGCTTAATCGCGAGTCCTTATGTCAGGATAAGGACTTACGCAATTTCAAATCAGGCACTACGTCATCTAATGAACATTCACCGAAGGAAGACTTTAATAAGATTCCATCAAATGCGAATTGTAGTGAAACACCAAAGAGGGGTAGAAAAACAACCTCAAAGACTTATAATACATCAAAGAGAAGTAGTCGTGATAAGAAATGTGGGGATGAAGTCTCCAATTTCTTTCAATATGAACACGAAGTTGTATCAACTGGCGAGACAATGAGTCCAGAAAAGAACATCTCAAATCTTGTCGGGGGTGGCAAAGATTACAGGCCTGAAAAATCTGATAGCCCAGTAGAACAATTAATGGTGACCTTTATCATTACCAATGATGAAGGGTTACGAATTGAGGCAGAGTCTTGTCAAGGTGAGTTCATTGGTTCTTTTCATTTTTTTAAAATTATTTCTTGTGTCCTCCATGTTGGGGATAGAATGCCCCTCTTTGATTGTTTGGTTACAACATTGACTTATGGTTTCCCAGACAAATAATAGGCTTAAAGTTCGCTCTAAGCCAAGTTCTTTTTAAGCCGCCTGATAGAGAATTAAAGGACTGGGCCTAAGGTTTAACATCGTTATCCAGCAAGTCGCGATGCTTTAACCATTTGTAGATGTTAGAGCATAAGCCAGACCTTTTCCTCAATTATTTTAAGATCCCGAGTGTTGGTCTAGCCTGGTATCGAAGCCAAGCTTGTTACACAGTAGACTGGCACCTTACCAGCAAGGCTAACCGTTAGTTGGGTTAGTTTTTTTTTTAAAGAGAGGAGGGGTCAACTATACTCCCCTACCACCCCCTAAAGTTATGATAGAGTCAAAGGTTTCATGTGTTTTTTTTTAAAGTTGAGGTTAGATATGCAGTTTTGGCTCAGATGGTTTGACCAAATGACT
Source organism: Zoanthus solanderi (assembly GCA_024336925.2). Classification (NCBI taxonomy): domain Eukaryota; kingdom Metazoa; phylum Cnidaria; class Anthozoa; order Zoantharia; family Zoanthidae; genus Zoanthus; species Zoanthus solanderi. The sequence continues at coordinate 10,291 of JANCMA020395706.1, forward strand.
TTAACATTTAAATATTTAAGGTTTTTCTCTGGATAAATTGAAAAGAGAAAAACAATACAAAACAAAGATGAAATACATATCTTAACCTGTATTCTATCATTTTGCTTGTTCAAACAATTCTTGTTTTAAAATTGACACAGCTGGATGGAGACAGGTTGTTCAGATGGTACAGTCTGCACGAACAGAAAGAAACATGAAGTACATTCGTTTTGTTGGTAAGCTGTTTTGAACTATCTTCTTTACACGAAGCCATGTCTTTATACTCGGGTCTATAGGCCACTAGTCAAGAAATGTGCTCCATTTTTGTTTTTTGTATCACAATTTTTCAACGCATGCAAACTTTACTACTTTAAACCCATTCATTTTAACTTCACTGCAGTCGTGAAACAAAAGGGATTTTGAAAATATTATCAAGGTGTTATAGCAATTGTCTTTAGAACTTTGGAAAAACGATTTTTAACACCAGGCCCTATTAATTTTGTTTTTTTGTAATGTGGCTAAGTCCGCCAACCCGAGAAGCCACACTATCGCAACTGCAGTAATCTTCACACAGAAGTTTTGGTTGATTTTTGCGACGGATTTGTTAAGTTTTCATTCTTTGCAGATTATGTTAAAGGATTTTTAACACATTAATTTTCTTTGGTAACTTGAAGAAAAATTCGGACTCGTAGGGGCTGTTAGTTAATGACCCGAAACAAGTTTTTTTAATTCAAATTAATCAACTTAAAGTTACACCAAATGTGATATAATTTTCTGCTTTACAATAGTACACAAAAAATGGATTGTCGAGATCGTAAATCAATAATAAAACACCAAACTAAAATGCAGTGCCATTGTCAATTTATAATGAAAGAAAGGGGGATGTTGTTAAAATTTTCAAAACAATAATAACAATAATAATAATAATAATAATAATAATAATTACGTAATGACAACTCCCCTAAAGG
>JANCMA020395811.1:0-11235 GCA_024336925.2 Zoanthus solanderi
TCCACCTGCCTTGTTTGATTCCTATGCGGCGATTGCAGCTCTTGAAGAGGTAGTTCACCTAGCACAGAAATATGCGGATGAGCGATACTCGAGGTATCAGATAATCCTCAGAAAATGTCACCCCATGGTGGCAGACGCAGCCTTACAGAATATCTTGACCAAATTAGTGGCCTCTAAGGAGGAAGCTGAGATTGCGAAGGCAATCGAGAAGGCGAGAAAATCAAGCCAAGCAGTGAAAAGTTTCTCACCGCCTGTTCTAGCTGGGAGAACAAGGGGACCCGCGTATGGATACCGAAGAGGTCGTGGGTCCCGAAGATGCTGGAACTGTGGACAGCTGGGCCATTTGCAGCGTGCGTGCCCTAAGGCTGAGGCATCTAAACGCCAGTAGATTTCTTGTATAATTGATTTTCATTTATCTTCTGAATTATTCAAATCATTTGTGTAATTTGTTCATAAGAGTGTAACGGAATAAAATGTCTTGTTTGTTGTTCCCTTACCTTGTGGGATATTTCTTTCTTTTTGGCGGCTTAGGTTCAAGAGAGTGACCCGACAAGCTGTATGTCCATAGGGCATATCCTTGAACCCGCGAAGCGGGCTAACCGTGGTCATCTTTCTTGGGCTTGGGTTGGTGTTCTTTCTAAGTCAGCGTTTTGATTTTGTTTTTCATATCTATTTTAGTTGGACTGCGAGGTTTTAAATGAATTTAATTCCTGTGGAGTGCAGAAATCTTCCGAGATTAAGTGGGTTACTGTTGATAGACACCCAAGCCCAAGCAAGGTGACCAATGTTGATCAAATATTCGCGGACGTTGCAAGAATAGAAATGGGGGAGAAGGGAAATATGAATGATTTGCTGTTCAGAGACCCTTCTAGCTTTAGGGCGGGTGAGATCCACAAACACATTCCAGTGTGGGAGCGCATTTTGGAAAACAACCCGTTCAGGGAGCAAATATTACATTGGTTGCGGCATGGAGTTGATGTTAAGGCATTTATTGAACCATTCAAAGGAACGTTCAAGGGCAGCAAATATGACTCGCGATTTCCCCCCAGAAAACATTTTAAAAACCACCAGTCATGCACACTGTTTACAGAGTTCATTTCTAAAACATTGGTGGAAAGAGTGAGAACAGGGGCAGTTCGTGTTTGGGGTAGAGTAGGAACAGTAGAACCCCCATGGGTCATTTTACCTATCACCATCGAACCCAATAAACCAAGGCTATGTATCGATGCCCGTTTCGTAAACTTGTGGATGTCGGACACCCCGTTTTCATTGGATACCCTCGTCTCAGTGCCTAGATATGCGTATCCGGGTTCGTTTCTTTCAAAAATCGATGACAAGAGTGGATACGATCACATCCTTTTAGCTTCATCATCCCAGGAACTGTTTGGCATTGAGTGGAAAGGCTGGTGGTTCGTGGGAACAACAATCCCTTTTGGCTGGAAAAACTCCCCGTTTATATACCAAACCACCGGTATGGCCTCGACTCATTTCTTTCGAAGAATGGGTATTACTTGCAGTCTATATATCGACGACAGACTGATTGGCGAAATCATGAGTAAGCATGGTTTTTGGTCCCGCAGTTTGGAGAAGCGCGATTCGAAGTTTAGTGAGAACGCAGCTGAGGCGGCTCTATTCGTAGTGTGCAGAGTATTAACGGGACTTGGCTATTTCCTCGGACTTGACAAATGCATCTTGTCTCCTACAACCAGACTTCAGTACCTTGGGATGCTAATTGACACTAACGAACAGGCATTTATCGTCCCCCAGAATAAACGCTACAAGTTTGCTGAACTAAGAGAGTCCATTCTTGATCGCAAGATAAGCGTTTCTTTGAAATCCATCCAGAAATTGATGGGAAAATGCATTTCCTTTTCTCTAGCCTTTCCTGGTGCTAAGTTTTATGTGAGGGAAATGGCAGCTGCAATCGGGAAGGCAAGACATGGTGGAGATGTGTCGCTTACGCAGGGTTTGAGAAAAGAGCTAGAATTTTGGCGGTTTTTAGACACTTGGGATAAATGTATCCCATGGAGACAAGAAAGGCATGTTTCATTAGTAATGTCAACGGATGCCTCGTCGTTTCGGTGGGCAGCTGTTTTTCACTTCCCTTCAGAAAAACAAGAAATTGGAGATTACTGGGAAGCGGACATCCGCCAAGAACACATCAATGTCAAAGAACTCAGCGCAGTTCTGCAAGCCGTTAGGTGCTTGCCAGCATCAGTACGGGACTGTCGAATCGACGTCAGAGTCGATAATCAGGTGACGATCAATTCCTGGCATGGACGTGGTCCGAAATCATTTATGTTGTCCAAGGTGGCCCGCCTGTTATTCGAGGAAATCACAGAGCGGAATCTGATGCTTGAGATGAGCTACATACCGTCGGGACTAAATCCTGCGGATTATTATTCACGGAAATTGACTCGTTCCGATGCAATGCTCTCTGCTTCTTCATGGGGTGTGGTCCAAGCAGAATTTGGGGGTTCAAGCGGACACAACTTCGACCTTATGGCCTTAGATTCCAATGTACAACACGACCTCAAGGGCGATGCTCTTCCTCATTTTACCCCGTTTCAAACACCATGTTCAGCCGGAGTGAATCTGTTCAATCAAGACTTATCCATGTGCGATGGTATTACAGTCAATGCTTACGTCTTCCCTCCTTTTTCGTTGATTGGGCCATTGCTTCGGTTCCTTCGATCCCAAAGAGCCATGGTTACGTTTATGGCCCCGAAATTGTCGCCACTCCCTGTTTGGTGGCCTATAATCAACTCAATGTCCAGTAAAAAGGTTTTGGTCGCATGTAAAGGAAGCTGTGATTCCGTATTATTCCCTACAAAGCATGGTTTTCAGTTAGGGGAATTGTCATTTGAACTTTGGGCTTTCCGTGTTGGCCCAACAGTGTGAATCAAAGGTGTTAATACCTCTTATTCGTTTCTTCTTTTAGACTCTCGCGATGGTTCCTCGATTATTTGTGCCAGCAGTTTCGTGTCCTAAATGTAGCTATCCGAATGATAATTCTTTCAAGTTTTGCCAACGTTGCGGTTATAAACGCCAACTGCAGACATCAAAGACAACAACGTCATTAAAGGCGCCTATTAATTGGACTGCTATTAAAGGAAGAAAGGATTCCTTAGAGAAGCGTTTGCTTTCAACCCCTTATGCAAGACAAAAATCTTCCTTAGAGAAAGAGCTTTCCGTTTTTCTGGGGAATTCCCATCCGCCAAGGGACATGGCTACAGCGACCCCGGATGACATCATTAATTTCTTGATATGGAAAGACTCGTCAGGCAAAACAACAGTGCATATAGATGATTGCTCGAACTTTGGAAACAAAAGGAAAACAGACTGTTCATGCCCGAAACGATTAGCCTATGGTACTGTTGACTCTTTAATAGGCAAATTGAGGTCCATCTTTTGTAATTTCGGAAGAACTTCTGACGAAACCCTTTTACCGGGATCGGGTAATCCAGCTGCTTCCCTTAAGGTCAGGAACTACCTAAAAGCCATTCGTGAGGAACAACTTCGAGCTAGAACGCGACCCTCCCAAGCGGAGCCCTTATTCGTCAATGATCTGTCAGCCATTTCAAATGTCATCTTTAAACTTTTGAGTTGTGACAGTAATTCCAAATCTCAGCTTTTCATCTTGGCCAGAGACCAAGCATTCTTTAAAGTTCAGTTTTTTGCTGGCGACAGAGCAGGGGACTTGGGGTTAATTAAGACTGCAGAAATATTATCTTTCCCGGAAAAGGACGCCCTCCTTTTTAACCACGTGTTGACAAAGTCACTTCGAGATGGATCTGAAAACGTGTTTGCCTTAAAGAGGTATAAAGACCCTGCTGTATGCCCCGTTGTAGCTCTTGAGGTCTACATTAAGATGTGTGACTATCTTAAAGTCAACATAAGACATGGCTATTTGTTTAGGCCCCTAAGCCCCTCGGGAGACATACTCCCTGGGCCCTTTGATTCCTCAGCTGCCCAGGCAAGGTTATTTTCATATGCCAAAAAGATCCCCGATGCTTTCAAAGGACGCCACCCAACTCTTCATGGCCTTAGAAGTGGCTGCGCAATTTCGCTTGCGCTATCTGGAATCGAGCTCAGGGAATCATGGACCACGTTGGTTGGAAAGCAAATGCAACCGCTCACCATTATATAAAGCTGCGGCAAGTCTTGGCTTGTGGTGGGGCAAGCGACATTTTATCAAGGCTTCCAAGTGATTTAACTGATAATTACAGACATAGAAATGACTTGTTCGGTTTTACACAAGCATTCTAGAATACTTGACTCGCCACCGCCCTCCTTCTTATAAGGCTGGGAAGGGTTTTTGTTAGTTTGGGGGTTTGTTAAGGTTGGGGTGTGTTTGGTTGTTTGAAGAGTATGTTATAGGGCTATAGGATTAGAACTACGAATGCGAGGACAGGGTGACTCCCATATCTCATGCTAATGAATAAGCAGAATGGATATTGAACTATTCAAACCCTTTGAATATTCATTACACATTATGACGTTGAAATTAGCATTAACTAACAGTGTCAGTTTGCGCGAACCTTCGTTCTGTGCAGTTCCCACCGCCCCACCCACTCTGCTTATTTATTGCCTTATCCCTTCAAGCTTGCTCGTCAGGGTGACTCCCATATCTCATGCTAATGAATAAGCAGAATGGATATTGAACTACTGATAGTTATATATCATTATACAATGTACCCTCCCGGTTACCACCATAATGGCTTTACAGCAGCTCGTGAACTTGGGCACACAATGTACAGTTACTCATTGTAGGATTGCATTGTGGGGTCACCAGAGTGAACACTCAAACTGTGAACAATGAGCTATGCATAAGAACATAATTTTATTGTTGTAATATAATACAATTTACAGATCTGCTTAGCATGCAAATGGAAGCAGTGACCGTTTTACTGAGAAACTCTTCACCCAATCCTTATAAAGTGTTCAAAAGCATGCATACTCAGGGGTTTCATTAAGGGCCAGGCACCGGGCACATTGACCGGTTGTGAAGATGGCTTTGCCCGGCTACTTTCAGCATCTCTGCAACTATAAATTTTTAATATTTTAAGCCTTTGCATAAATTTTACCCGGGTGCCGAATCCAAATGCCTTCCTGCTCCAAACCTTAATGAAACACCTGCATACTAATTTTTATACTTACATCTTTTAAAAAAGTTTTATTCCATTTAAATGCTTCAGATGTACATGAAGACTGTGTAAGACCTAGTTTAACCGCTGCTTCCACTTTAAAAAGTATAGCTGCTATATGACTGCAAACGTCTCCTAGCCCAGCCATGCAAGTACAATGCGCACAATATACGTTTGCATCTTTTTTCTGCAAACAAACCCAGGCTTGATGTGGCTTGTCGTTCAGCCGTTGTGATGGAATAACACTGCCTTTTATAAAACAATACGGTACGTTCTCATCAACTGGATGGCAAAGCAATGTCTTCACATGTCAGGATAAGAAAAACTGACAGGCCTCTAAAGACTTGAATGCCTTCATCGACTCCTTCGTATAAATACCAGGGGTTTCAATTAGATATAAGTAAATATCGCCGAATCTAACATCGGGCCAAAAACTCGTTTTGTCGCTCCATCCGCCTTTAATTCCGTATGGATCAGGCAGCTGTTTGGTCCCATGTTGTACTGGAGTTTTTCCTTATAACGTGATAATGAAATTTTATCCAATTCTTTAACATAATCCAAACAACTTGTAACAGAAGTACCGGTAGCCATATTGCTTTTTGCCAACCACTTGCGTACGCATGCGCTAAAGTGACGTCAGTGTTTGTGAACACTGAAAAGCGCTATTCCTTTTATTGGAATGTTGATAATAAAGAACGGCAACAAGTTGGAAACCCAGGTCTATCGTAAACCTACAAATACGGGCCTTTTACTTCACTTTCAAAGTGACACCGATTTCCGCTACAAGAAGTGTTTTATCAAAACAATGGTTCATCGTGCAAAGGAATTGTCCTCAACGCATCAAGCACTCGTCGATGAATGTAGCCATCTAAAATCTAAGTTTAATCACCTTGATTACCCTAGTTCTTTGGTGAATGGTATCATCGAAAAATGTGATTATCCCTCTACACTAAATGCTAAGACAAAATCTGATGAAACTTTAAGAGTCAGTATTCCGTTCAAAGATCAAGTCTCAGCGAACATGGTCAAAGGCAAACGCGCGATCTCAGTTTAAAAATCGGTACTGATGTACAACCAATCTCCGCCAGCAAGAAACTTGAGCAGGATCTAAAGCTTAAAGAAATCAAGCCACGTATCGTAAATCAGCATAGCGTTGTTTATTGTTTTAAATGTGATTCGTGCGTTTCAAATTACGTCGGACATACGACGCGCCATTTGTTTCAACGCATTGCTGATCATCGATATTCTGCCATTGTTCGCCATCAGAGAGATGCCCACGGGAACATTCACTTACTGAATGAGAGCCAGTTTAGAATGCTTAAAAAATGGAGCACGAAATGGGATTATCTTGTTTATGAAATGTTATACATAAGAACAATAAGATCTAATTTAAACATCCAGAACGACTCCGTTAGGGCCAAACTCTTTGTTTAATTTTTAATGCATTTTTTAATTTATTCATCTCTTCATTATATATATTCTATTTTATTATTTTATTTTCTCTTGATAAGGACGTTCTGGAAACGCAAAACTCGTGCCATGTTTTATAATATTTTATCGCAGATTTTTATTGTCAAATGTTTTACTAAATCTTTACTTTTATGTAAATTCATGGTAAAAACAAAAAAAAAAAGAAAAGAAAAGAAAAGAAAAGAAAAACTCAGTCGATTTTACAATTGTTGCTGGGTAGAATACTTTGTCACATCAGTTTTGTAGTTTTTTGGAACCATTTGAAGCAGTTTTATCACCGCTAAGTTTGTTTGACTTTCTTTTCAGGTGTGTCACGAGTCTAGGACCAATGCAGTGGTTCTCCCTCGTAGTATTAATAAGTGTCCTGACCAGTGCGCATGCTCAAGGTAAGCTGCTATAAAAACCAGCAGTCCTCAACAAAAAACTCAAACACAAAGTTTTTTAGCAATTCTCAAAGGAAAAGTTGTAATATACAATTTATTTGCTGCAGATTTGTGCTTTGTTTTTCGGAGGCTTGCAGAGGGTTCGATTGCGTGACATCTCTTTTTATATTACACATGGTTAAATCAACTCTAGATAAAAGTGTTTGATATTGGCTGTGGTTACCTTGAGTATCTTCCCGTGGAAATTCGGCTTGGGTCGAGGCTGGGTTTAAATTTAGCCAGACACTGACGGCCACAGGCCGAAACAGCTGTTCATGGCTGCTAGCAATCAGACCCACTATTTTTTATGGTAGTTTGAAGAAGGTAAAGCCCGTTACCAACATGGCCATAAAGGGCCCAGTATAGTGGCTTCAAGTTAGCTACTAGCACCTTTGTGCTATCTATAATTGAACTGATGGAAACACGTGAATAAAATTCACGAGGTAAAACTGAAATCGTCTGTTTGGATTTGGGGGATGCATGGCTTCTTGTGCTTACCGATTTTTGCTGTGTGACTGGCCGAGTTGATATCGGGTTCCATAACCCAAGGACTGTCTCGTGCACGAATTATTCTTTTGTTCTTTTAGATGTCTCCATGGAAATTCCCTGTGGGCTATTTTACAATAGACGAATCCCTGTGGGTTTAAAGTTCACTACTCACGGTAAAAAAAAGACAAAAACAAAACAAAACAAAACGATTATTTTTAAACCAACAATTCGACGTGGTCAGCCGTAGAATAACTAATGCAGAATTTTACTAAATATTATATTTTAAAACCTATAATTTAGTGTGGTCATAGATTACATAATGCAGATTTTTATCGAGATTTCATTATCTTAAAAAAGCTTTGCTAGTTTATCTTTAATGCAATGAAAGCGATACCGTTCTTCCTTCTACTGTTTATAGTTTTTCAGTACTTTCTGGTCAGCAATAACGACCAAACAGCGCATGTGTTAGACACAGTTAAACTACCGACCTGCACACACGTTGATCTAAAAAATGGAGTAACGTTAAGAAGCGGAATAAAAGCGGGAAACTTCACGCGTCAGGGAATTGTTCGCGATATGCAGACATGTATTGACGCTTGTTGCCAGGATCCTGTGTGTGACGTCGCGTTTATGCCAGCTCATGTGTGCTATACAGTCGAATGTGCTAGTGAGAAGGCTTGCGAAGCTGTTCCGGCTACCGCCTCCTCAGTTGTGAATGGAAGCTTGAAGATATCTCATATTGTACGCGGTGGTGGAAGAGGAGACGATATCGATGTGTTTAAGAAAAACCAGGGAATTGGAAAATACGGTGAGTGAATTTAATTTAATTTAAATTTTATTTTATTGAAGAAAACTTTTTCTGGAAGGAGTCTTAGCTGCTATATTTTATCTGAGTGTGCCAACGGGGCACTGATTAAAATAAAATTTCTTACTGGTAGAGAACTTGATATCAAGTTTATCTCAATTTATTTCAATTGTTTAAACTTATTGGCCAAATTTTACTGCACAATTTTCTGATACACAAAATAAAAACATTATTTTTTACTATACCATCCGAGAAAAGCAAAATGAACAAAAATGTTAGGAACAATAGCTAAGTATTTAAGGCGCATTTTTGCGCAAGGAACATACTAAAGGGCACTGCATTTGGTGCATTTCGTCAATTGGTTTCTATATATTGTTATGTATTCTACAAACTACTAGAAATGATACTTTTTAAAGATATTCAATTTGTCATTGATTTAGTTTTTTTAGAGGGACAGATTAATCTTGACCTGCTCCGAACTAGCTTCATAGTTCAGTTGGTCTACAAATGTTGTTGATTCAAATCGCGTAGAAGTCTGTTTTTTTCATCTTTAATTTATGATATAGTGACTTTAAAAATTAATACAGTTGATTGCACAAAGGCGCCATCATTGTTTTAACGAATACAAAATTAGTTAAGTTGTGGTACCATTAAGGGCGAATGGCTAAACTTTGATGGCAATGAGATTTGCATCTTTTTCTATTAAGCATTATTCATCAACTTAAACTTGAGAATTTAAAGTTTCATAAAAAATGCTTTACTTTAGTTAACAACCCCAAAAGAAGCTGTGTTCCAAGTCGCATTGCATACAACCACACTTTGAAGGGCGGCAGAACAGCTGGTGAATATAGGAAACTTGGCCCGTCAAGCAGTATACAGGAATGTATTGACCAGTGTTGCCAGTCGGAGTTGTGTGACGTTGCATTCTTTCTAAACCGTTATTGTTACGGCGTTCAGTGCTACACGGCCGAGCTGTGCCAGACTATAGCAGTAGAGGAACAGTTCACAAAAGATTTCACTCCAACCATTTCGTACATGAACAAAAGAGAGGGCAAAAGACTAAAACATAAAGGTGCGTATAGAGTAGAGGCAAGATCTCCCCATTGCCGGATTTCATACCGAGAGAGCCTGGGTACAAGCCCTTAATTCTTTAAATTACGAAATATGACTAATAAAAAAAGAAGGACCATACTGTAAGTAGCAATATCCGAAAGTTTGATGTTAAAGGGATTAATAGTTAACGATTTATAGCTCTTTTAAAATACAACAATTTCCTAAGAAACGTATGGGTTACGGACAAATCTGCTCAAGTGTTCGGAAGCCATACATCTCTTTTGAAATTCTTGTATTTTAAAACAGCTATAAATCGTTAACTATTGATCCGTTAAACACCAAACTTTAGGATTTGCTATTTACAGTGTGGTCTTTCTTTTTATATTAATCATATTTCGTAATTATAAGAATTAAGGGACTTGTACCCAGGCTCTCTCGGCATGAAACCCAGCAATACCATACTATACAACCAAGTATAACGAATAAGTGAACAGGTTTAGATATTAACATGATACAGTGCAGTTAACCAAACTCGAAATAATATATTTTGCTCTTAATTTATCGATGAAAACCTATTTTATATTCGATGAACTTTGTGACTAGTCAAAAGATTTTGTAAATCCACTTCTTTACTGCTTATATCTAAAATGTTTTAAGTCATCAAACAGTTTTTTGTTTCATTCCATTCCTTAAAAATTCAAGACGCGGTGAAACCTTTGTAAAAATGGATTTAAAGTACAGCCTTCACTTTGAAAAAAATGCCGATTCTGCCAAACCCACAAACTGAAAAATACGCAAAACTAATCCAGATTTACTAGAATCAAAATTTGTTTTCAAAAGTCATGTCAAAGACCACGCCTGAAATTGTAAATTATCTTAATAGCGGTTTCCCCTTTGTGACAATGATTCGCACGTACATAACTTTTATTTAGTTCTCTTTAGTTTTTAGGATTAAAAATGTACAAAGAAAACTTTGAACATAATATTTAAAACCTCTATGTATCTTTGCATGTACTAGAAATTTCCTTTCCAAACTAACAATGTCAAACGCACTCGATTTAGCAGCAATAAACAAGAATGCTACCCCATTTTGTTGATCATTTACAAAACTTCCAGTCCTGTAGAGCGTTTTCACACAATCCCAGGAGATACAACAGACAATAGACTTAGCAGCCGTGTTGGTTCCCGAAACGAAAGAAATAATCAAAATTCTTTTGTTGAGAGTACACAAACACGGCTGTCATGACGTCATGTGAAAACCTATTCGTTCACAGGCCTTCTAAACTACATTCGCGAACTGTGATGAAACTGCGGTGCAGGTTTAGGAACAAGTCAAAAACAAACATGAATGAAACATAACTTCCACTGCAAGGTTTCTTTCGAACAAATCAATAATGCGTCTTCTTTTAAAACTTTCCAACAGAACGAGCCAAAAGTTCTACAATTTCCTTGCCAAACCGAATGTCAGGAATGCTTTGAAAATGACAAACAAAACTTGTATCATTCCGACTAACGGTACTTGATGCACAGCATTTCTATTACATTTTAAAATAAGTTCAAATTCAAATGGAGTCATGTAGTTTAGAAAGTTTCAAATTTACTCCATTTGCTAAAAGAAACCTTTTTTCCTTTCTTTCTTTTTCTCTTTTCCTTCTTTTGCATCTTTAATAATCACACCGTCCGTTGACCTGAGATGAAAGGAAAAAAAGCACAAAATTTTAAACTCTGCTCCAAATAGACCCTTTCACGGTTTTTCTCAATTTTTTATTTAGACCAATAACCAAAACCTCATCGCTACTGGTTGAAAGAATACTTTAGAATTAGTATATCTACCGAGTTTGGGATTGAT
>JANCMA020395921.1:0-11234 GCA_024336925.2 Zoanthus solanderi
ACCCCCCCCGTCACTTTTCTAATGGTAGATCCCTTAGTATTTGAAGTGTTTTCACACGTTGTCATCCGCAATTTAGGACAGACCAAAAAATCACGTGATCAATTTTGACCAATTGCAGGCGCGGATTTTTTAAAGTGAACGAAGTTTGCTTATTAAGCTGTTTATATAGCCCTGAGTAAAAAAAAAAGTGAAAAAATTTTTTTTTGCGAGTGAGCGTGCATGACTTATCAAGTGGGGTTACATGGCATGTGGCCGTGGAAAAACGCTGAAACGTAACACATGATAGGTAACCTGTTGACAAATAGTACAGGTTTCCTTAAGTTAGTGTGTTCTATTCGGCTCGTTAAAAGACAATTTCCCAACATTGCGGGTTAGCGTATTTCGGGTCACTTGGATGGTTTGCTATAAATATTGATGGTAGTTAGTTTTTCAAAATTGGTATGGCTGCATAGTGTCAGTAATTCCTCTACGTCTCTGGATGTTTACGCTGACCTTTCCAATGGAAATATTGATGGTCGTTCAATGGCAAAAGAGTAGTAGCAGGCTGACAGTTGAAGTTAGACAGGAATATCCATGGAGTATAATGTTTGCAGATGACATTGTGATCTGCAGTGAGGGCAGGTGGAGGAAAAGCTAGAGGTGGAGGTATGGCCTGGAATGAAGAGGAATAATAAAGGTTAGCCGCAGCAAGACATAATACATGTATGTGAGTGAAAGGATTCCAAGTGAATGTATGTTTTGTATGTTTATTTCCAAACTATTTTACAATCTGATTGATTATTACATGATCAAGCCGATCCGCAAATAGAAGTGTCTAATCTAGGCGGATCAGTGTAGTTAATTATTATAGACTGTGGTAAAGCAGAAATATATCATTTATAATTTGTGATTTCTAGTGGAAGAAAAAAAATAAAAAAATAAAAACAACATACAATAGAGAAATTTTCAAGCATTAAATATATTTACCATTGCATTGTAGTTAGAACTTATATTTCTTTAGGGACGTAGTGATTTGTTTGATGTCAATATAATCATTATGCTGTTTTAAAATGTCAATAAGAAGGGCATGAAGTTTGTCCTTAAATTGTTTATTTGGAAGCTCTCTTAATTGCTGTGGTATCTCATTCCATACTCTTGCGCCCACTCTGGAAAACGATTTTTCCCAATTTCAAGTCTCGAGCTCTTTAAATAGAAATTTCCAGATGTAGATGATCATCGGCAAAGTCCAAATCACCCAGCTGCTTCCATAACGTCCACTGAATTCCATTTTTCCATCCTTTAGTACTTTCTTTCCTAGTCCAATCCACTGCTAGTAAAAACAAGAAGGGGATAGCAAACAGCCTTGTCTCACCCCCCCCCCCCTGTCTTGACTTCAGTCTTATCTATTAAAGTGCCCTCATGCAAAACATTGCAAGACATTTTATTATAGTTGTTCTTTTAATTGCAATAAATTTCTCTGGTATACCATAATGCCGCACTAACTTCCATAAGGGTTCTCGATCGAGACTGTAAAATGCCTTTGCAAAGTTAATATACGGTGAAGAATCCCACCTTAGCGATTGATCTATGATAATCTCAGTGTTGCAATTTGGTCTACACATGATCTTTCTTGTCGAAAGCCAGCTTGGTGATCCCTCAGCTTTTCGTCTACCGCAGCTTTCAGTCTCTCTAGCATCATTCTATTGAGTACCTTTTCTGGAACTGAAAGAAGCATAGTGCCTCTATAGTTGTCACATTCACTCTGATAACCTTTTGTTGGTAACTTGACTAGAACCCTTCTTTCCAATCCTTCGGCACCACTTCTGCCTCCCAAATTTTTTTATGGTATTCCTTATCATAACCGCTGATGTATAGGGGGCTGCTTTCAAGGCTTGTGCAGGAATTTCGTCTGGGCCTGCTGCTTTTCCATTACCCAGAGCTATAATAGCTCTCCATACCTCCTCTTCGGTTGGTATGTTGCTGTTAACAAGAAGCAGATTTTCTGCTGGCGAGATATTTGCTATATGACTAGGAGCTGGTCTGGGTTGAGAAATATTGCAGTAGTCTGTTTTAAAAACTCCATATAGCAAAGTTCCATGATGGCGGATCCTGAAAATTTTCGCTTGGCTGCATGCTAAAGCAAGTTTCTAGCCAATCAGTGTGCGAATCCATATTTAGTAAACCTTCTTGTCAATGTAAACCAATGGTAGCTATCAGATACCTCTGAACTGATTCGGAATTAGCAATAGATTCGAATTATCTCGTTTATGACTCGTTTAGTTCGTTAATGACGTTAATTTCTCGTGGGTCTGCCGAAAAAGTATTTCAACGAACATTGTTTTGGGCTTCCTGTGTCAAGTTAACATCACTCTTTCAATCACTTTTTCACTTAACACGGTATACGTACGGCAATACTAAAATTACAAATTTTTGAAACGACTCCCGAAATGTTCACCTATTTTCTCTCTGTTTTCTCAGTTCTTTACGTTTTCAAACAATTAATGAATGCCTTGGTCATAACAAATTAGAATTAGCAAACTGACAATACTTGTACTCCGGGTTTTGCAAATTATCCTCTTGGAGCTATTCATTGAAACGATAAGCTTTACGTTTATCAACAAAAACATCTCTGAAGCTAAAAGTTAGGAGTAGATGTAGACCTTAAACATAGTTTCAAAAAGTTATCAAAGCGAGGCCACTGATTGTCACTGAAGCCTTGAAGTGTATTGGCAAGGAAGGAAAATAAAGCAAAATAATGCAAGCGTTTGAACTTTAGCGATTTCTGTGATTTGTGATTACACTCTACACATGTATGTATGTATGTATGTACATGCATAACCATAAGAGTTAACTTATTACAAACTAACGTATACAAAATTACAGCAATAAAGGACAGAAAAATTGAGCGCATTTAGCGAACATATTAGTATTCTAGCAAAATAGCGGTAGCGACAAACTAATGTAATGCAGCAAAAACATGACAGCGACATTTGTCTCTTGCCAAACAGACGACAGGTGAGCTAGAAAATGAACGACAAAGGGACTTGAGAGCCTCCCATGGAAGGCCTCACTCCTTCGAAGCATCCGAAAGTCAACAACAGAAAAGTACGTTTTCTCGAAGATTTATCTTAAATGTACACAGAAACTGGATTTCTTGAAGTTTTGAAGAAGTCAATTGAATGTATATAGGAGAAAACCGCATGGAAATTTTAAATGATAGAATGCATACACACAAATCACAATACAAGTTTTTGAAAGTTCAAGAAGCCGTGAATTTATTCGTTTTATATTTGTCAGTGTTACAGATAATTAGAAAACTCCTAGTTTACGAACTCGGAAGATTTAGCTTCATAATAAAATTACTTTCTAACAGGGTACCCTATACGACGTGTGATTTAAAATCACATTTATAAACTATTTGGTTATTTTACGTTTCACGAAATATTCCAAATGTCGTTCAATGTTCACGCAACAAAAAATTTACAAATCATGGGAAGTTAAATTCTTTTTCACGCATCACAGCTAAAGGCCCATTCACGCGTCACGAAAAAAAAGGTTAAGGGCCGGCCCTCTTGGTACAAAAAGGTCTTACCTGTGGGAGGGACAGTAAGCTTTTTGTTAGCTATTGTCACGTGGTCAAATATGTCCAATCAGATTTTCGAAAAAGAGCGGTCCTACTATAAAGTCGTAATGATAGTTGGATTGATGCATGTGGTGGACTGTAAAATTTTTATGATAAGTTTTTACTCAAAAGTTTGGCTTTTATATTTATAGATTTCGATTCAAATTTGTAAACGGGAGGTTTATTCATTATGGTAGACCAGCCTGGTGCTGGTAATTCTAACACGTATAAAATAAGAGGCTACTCAACGCGTCAACGACATACCGCGAAACCGTATGCAAGACCTTCGGGACGAAAAAAGGTGAGTTTACACAAATGAAATTCTTGACTTTGGCTGGTTAAA
This sequence comes from Zoanthus solanderi, assembly GCA_024336925.2. Taxonomy (NCBI): domain Eukaryota; kingdom Metazoa; phylum Cnidaria; class Anthozoa; order Zoantharia; family Zoanthidae; genus Zoanthus; species Zoanthus solanderi. The sequence goes on from JANCMA020395921.1 coordinate 3,945, forward strand.
CCATGTAGAAATAAATATAATTTCTTACCATAATAACTTATTTATTGGATGTTGTCAAGTTACATAAAATACTCGTTAACCGTCTTCAGTGTTAAACTTGAATGTGATCTCAACCGGCTCGTCCATGATTTTCTAGGGTGTTCTCGAAACTGTGAGAGATTACCTTGCTCCATCATGGCTCGTTGGCTGGTTCCAGAAAAAAGAAACTGTCTCTCTTGAAGAAAATATAGAATCAAGATTAGAAAATGATCGTAATGAATTCGCAGATGGAGATGAACAAACCTTAAACCAGGAGTTTAGGTCTCCAACTATTGAGGAACATGAAACTTGTACAAGCATTCGAAAACCCATCAACATGATTAACATTGGAAACGGACAGGTACCTTCAGCAAAAGGAACTTTTTCTACCTATAGTTATTACACACCAAGTTTACAAAGGCAGAAATTACTGAACGAATTACCGTCCACTTCAGTGGAAACCACATCGGAAACTTTTGAAACGAGGGAAACAAAACGAGAAATTCGTGAAGAAAATGAGCAGAACGAACATTTTTCTCTTAATCAAGATGTTACGACTTCCATGACTGACAAATCTGTACGGGAGCCAGAGGTTTCACGCTACCGTATAGGTGATGAGGTAGGGCAATTTTCTAATTAACTTAGAATTATTGATTAATTAAGTTACTGAGAAGGGAACTGTTTAATATTAGGAACTAAGTAAGTACTAGTAACTACAATTCAAGGTAATTATATTTTGATATTAGTTTTCATTCCCTTTGCATGATCTAGCACTTAGTTATAAAGTGGTTTTAACAATCTATACAGAAATGTTATTTACACACCTTTTTAGTGCATAATTACTTCTTGTAACTTTGTGAACTTAGGAGGTTACTGTTAAAGAATATACAACTTCTAAGGACTTAGGGATGTTTGCATTTCTTCCAGTTATTTGATTCAGTCAAAGATTATGTTGATGAAGTATACATGTATTGCATCTCATTCAAAACGTTATCAGCCTTGTGGTGCTGATGGAAAGTAAACAAAAGGTGGATAATTGGTGATTTACAATCACTTGGTACAGTATACGTTTGTCAGTGTTTTACAATTTCATAATATCAATTCCTTTGGCAAATAAGATAAAGAACTCATGGGCTTGTAGAGCAATTACAACACCAGCTCTGGGTAATGTTTGGAGCAAAAGAGCATATCTTGAAGGAGTTACTGGTGATCGAAGTTTCTGAATATTTAGTGTAAATGTATGTGGTGCCATGATGGTGGACCTCGGCATGTCTTCCAACATGGCCACCATAATTTCAAAGCATAAATTCAAACATAAGATTGATAAATCTCATTATATTTCACTAGGTGAATGACACTTTTAAGGATATAATAAACAAAGTGATAAATATGTCTCAGATATTTTGATTTTTATGACTTTAAAAAAGTAATTAAGTGTTGTGTGACATATTTAGCATTCAACATCTTGCAAATTTAAAATTTTCATGAAATAATATTTGAATATAACTTTTAGTCATTGTTTCCTAAAACATAAAGTATTGAAGTTTATAGGATTTGAAATTGAATTTTGATTCTAATTTTTGAGATTTATGACATAACATTGTAAATGAAGAATAGTAATTGTAGTTTTTCATAACAGTACATTTTCTGTTTACAGTAAGATGTGTTAAAGCAAATTCTTGAGTTTTGTAACTTGTTTTATTGTTGATTTTCTCTGAGTTATTTTCATTTGTTTTATTTGATGTTTTTAGTAAAAATAATAATTAAAATGAGTTTTTTGAGGCTGTTTGTTAATGTATTTAAGCAGAAGGTTGTGGAGGTCTCATTCAAACAAGAAACCACACTATATTAGGTTAGTCTGCCCACACTATGAGGTTAGGTCCGCCCACATCTGACACCATTCAAAATTCAAATTTTGAATGAAGATAGCTGTTAAACGTCTCTCTGAGTGATAACAATAAAGAAATCCGTTGGACTACTACAGTAAATCTACTTTAAGTTTAAACTGCTAAAAACTAAAAATTTGCAATAATTTCTTATATATTGATAATGTTTAATACTATTTTCTTTAAATTGAAACATTCAGAAATCAACAACGTCTAATTTTAAAATTTTGCATCATTATGTTACAATCCACTAATATAGTAATCAGCTTCCCTGTCTCCTATGTCTTTTACTTTACAAGGTGTAGGCTCTATTTTTTATGTGTTTTAAAGTTTGAAATTTCAAGCAAATGCAAGAAAAATAGGTTGTGATATTCTAAAAAGAGAATTTGAATAAAAGAGAGGTGAGGTTGATGTAATGTTCAGAGGGTGAGTGATAACTGAAGGTGAAGATCGCCTGGTACAGGCCCATTTACAGCGTGGTTTTGTGTTTAACAATTCACCTTATCAAGCTTGTCATTGAAAAATTATTACTGCTTTGTAATCAAATGGTAGCTTTGGATAACCAAGATGTGCGATGGTGTGCAGTACTGAAAGTTTTTAAGATTTCATTAAGAAAGTAATTTCTTTTTAATGTAGTGAAAATTTGCATCCAAAACCTCCGGTTAACTCTGTTGCTGCAACAGCCATTTTGAAGTATATTTTGATAATATGGCAACTCCTGTGATCATTCTTTGTTATTTAGTCGTCAGCTAAAGACCATTGAGATTATTATTTTAAATTAGAGAAAAATCGTTGGAATTGAGTATAAAATTCCATTTTTCGTTTGGCAGTGTATAATACAGCATTGTTTGCCTGGTTTCTTTAGCCACACAATCAGCAACTGATAGCAGAATATTTCTCTTGATAAAATATTTGCCTCGTCATCTTGCTTGGTGTTTTTTCCCTTAAAATATTGTTCCTTGGGGCAATCATTTCTCAACACGGCTTCAGTTTCACAAACAAACTTAGAGAGGTAACATAATTAAAAGAAACGAAGATTGATTCTCCATACTTGAGTGACTTATAAGTCAATTATATTAAGGAAGAAGCCTGTTTTCAGAATGTAAAAAGCTACTGCCCCCATTAAATGGCCCCAGCATTTCACACAACATTCACCAAAATATTTGTCGCATCACATGTTGGCCAGTTTTGTGTATTGTCGGATGAACATTTCAAGCAGTCCCGACATTTGCACTGCATTGGGTCTGGTAAATAATTAAACCAGTCTTGTTTCAAAGACATTTGAAGGATTTGCCCTTCGTAATGTGTATACTCACCCAGGACTAATGTTTTGTGACATGTCAAATGAACATGACAGAACCTGATATGGTGAATACAATAGAAATGTTGGGTTGATGTCGGGACAATGTTTGCTTGAAATCAAACTTCACCCGACATTGACCCAACACAAATAATACACTCCTGACATTGTTGGATGGCCATGTCAAACACTCCCAACATTTGACTCAATAAAATGTTGGGAGTGATTCATGATAGGGGTTAATAATATTAACTCATTTATTTGATATATCAAAAGTATTTTGATTTAAGTTATCTGGTGGACTAGTCCTTGTCTGGGTTTTAAAAGAATGGACAGAAGAGAAGTTGAAGGCAAAATATTTTTCTTTTTTGGCTGTAGTGTTTCATCTAGTTAATCAGATGGATCATTTTTTCAATAACTGTTACATCTGATCTGAATCAGGGCTTTCAAAAAGAGACAGCTTCTTGAGTTTCATGGCTGGTTACTTAATCTCAGCCGAACAACTTATCAAATAGTAACTCGATATTGACCAGAAATCTTCCTAAATATGGAGTTAAAAAATATTCTAGTTTTGGGTCCAAAGAATTTATTTTAACTGCATTGATTTTTGAATTAATGCGAGGCCATCTTGCAAATTAACACTTGGGGAGTTGTGAAGTTGACTATGTGTCAAACTGGATCTTCCTTACATGTTACTACCTTCTGTCACTTGAAACCACTGAATAGGGCAATGAGCCTTAACTCTACCATGAATATTAGTGAGCTTGAATGATATTAGCAGGATAATATACAGGCTTGAGCACTATTATCTAAACTAGAGTTAAGGAATATTGCAACCAACCTGGCCTTCTATTCGGTGGCTTCAAGTTAGGTACTAGCAAGCAAGTGTTAAAGTAACTGTACTTGAAGTTTTTCATTACTCTTCAACTGTTCAATATCTTTTCTCAATATATTACTTGTATATATCTTGGAAGAACTTTAGCATCCCTGTAACTGATATAACCTGACATAAATGCTGTATAAGATTCTTAAGCCTGGAAGCTCAGAAATAGTACAGTGCAAAAGTAACTTAATGCTCTACAGTACAATTCTGTGGGTCCAATCCCTCCCTCCTCAGTCTCATATCCCTTCACATTTGTTGCTGTCTCTTTTTCCTTAAAATCCCACATCAGTCTTGCAATCTGTATCAAAAATATTACAGGGATGTGATAAATCCGTCTTTTTATAATTCCCCTCCCACCCCTTCTCACAAAAATCTGTCTTATTTATTTTTCCAAAAGAACATTTATAATTAAAATTTGTAGATTTTAGTAAAATCTACAAGGGTTAATTGTAAATTTTCTGGACATCTAAGAGGTGTTTTGGGGTACTTTATTGATGAAAAATGTCTGAGCTCCAGGGGCAGAGCCCCTGGACCCCGACCGGGGACCTTCAGCAGTCCCCACACCCCTCACCCAATTTCCTTCCTTTTCAAAATTAGCCAATCACATGCCTGACTTGCTGAGCTCAGTCGCATTCCATTTTGTTTTAGAGTTAAGGCCTTGCGACTTACGAATCTACATGTAGTCAGCCCAACATAAAATTATGTTTCAGTGTTTCTGAGATTTCAATCTGACTCTGAGGGTTTTTCTCCAGGTGCTCCAATTTATCTCCCTCTTCGAATTTGACTTTCACTCCAAGATCGGAGCCATTAGGTGATTGAAAATCAACCTCTGGCTAGGAAAAAAGACCAATTACTACCCTCACAATTGACATTAAGTAAAGTATTAATTATTTTGTTTGTTTATATTCCAAATAGTGATCTCTTTTGTTTTAAGGGGGAGGTAGAGGAATTGGACAAACTGTTTGCCAGCACTTGGCTAGTCAAGGTGTCAGTATAGCTGCTGTCGATATTAACAGAGAAGCTATGGAAGACACTGTTCAGCAGCTTCCTATTGTTAGCTCGACTAAACATTCATCATTTGTGGTTGATGTTTCATCCAGCAGTGGCGTAAACAATATGGTCAAGGACATTTTCAAAACTTATGATAGAGCTCCTTGTATCCTGGTCAATTCAGCTGGAATTGTTGCTGATGAATTTGTCTTAAAAATGGAGGAAGAAAAGTTTGATAGGGTGTTGAATATTAACTTAAAGGTATATATTATAATTATATTTTATAGTTTTGAAGAAGTATAAAATTGATTAGTAGCTTATCAAGCTGTACATATAGGTGGAAAGGAGGTAAAGAGTCAGGATTCTGCACTGTATAATGCCTTTTCCTCTTGCCTTCTCCTTCTCCTCATTTGGCTAACAATTTTGTGCTGAAAATTTTGCAGCACAAAAGTTAATGATAACGATAAAATTATCCAGGAGACCTTGCTTGTGAAGGCAGTTTCTGCTGGCAAGGTGCTGTAGCATAATGTTTATTACAGTAGAAGCTCTTGTTAGTGGCCACTAGAGGTGTCGGGGACACTGTGGTTTACGGGAGCTTGCCCAGCTAACAATAAATACAGTATACCATATTGGAAATACAAAAAATACTGCCCTATAAAATGACAGTTTTTTTTTTGTGCCCTATAATGTACAACACTACATGTATATAATGCAATGAAGATAAAGTTCTGTACAGTATTACATTGTATACTGCAGTACTAGGACTTTCCCTTAGCCATTTTCAAAAACAACATATTGTTATTGCAACCAACATCAACATTATTATTATTCAGTATCGACAGCCTCAATAAAAAGTAGTGATACAGTTTCAAATGGTTACAACCTGTGTGTCTTTCAGTCAGGCTTTCACTTTTTACTAGAATGTAAAAATACAGAGTTTATATGAGAGTTAAAACAGGATTTCAAACAAGGCATCTGTAAGTAGAGCTGTCCATCTACGAGAAAAGAGAGCTTTGACTGTATCAGATTTTTAGGGAACAGTGAATTTTGCTGATGGTGCTCTCTTAACTAGAGAAACATTCGCCAAAGCTTCATGGGCTTTTACCAGAACAATATTTTAGGGTTAGAAATCAGATAAACTATAGTTAAATTGCAAAATAGATGCATATATTCGAGATGCAAATAAAAGGTGGTGTAAAAGTTTTAAAAAACTTAAAATAAACATTTTCGACTCTTTAAGATGACTTAGGGTGAAAACATTAGTTTTAACTTTTAACTTTTTTAAAACTTAGATTACACCATTTTAATATTTTTCAAAATACATGCAATTTGCAAACTTTGAAATAAACGCTGAGCCATATTTGTTTCAAACTCGTTAGGTTCTTGCACAGGAAGCCCAAGCTCATGTTTCGAGGCAATTTACTATAGAATATATGTTACTCAATAATCACTACCTTTAAATTTAATAAAACCTATTGAAACTTACACAGTGTGTTGTTGAAGCCTTCCTCTAACCTCTGGTTGAGTTTCACCCAAACCAATTTGGTTGAGTACTTTTGACTGCTTTACCCCTGGGGGGTACTCACCATAATTTTTGGGGCCTGTGGGTATGCTGCTTTACAGTACCTTCACAAACCTGACCCAGTTCTAAACCAGAAATGGCTTGATTTTGATATCCTGTTCTAAACAACTCAGGCCTGTGAATAAGGAAAAACTTCACGTACACATCAAAATCCAGTCCAGCCCAGTCAAAATTGCCACCTTCTATGAAATATCTGCTGCCTACTACATGCACACTTAAAAGTTCATTAAATAAATCAGGTTTAAGTTTTAACTTGCCATAAATCAGTAAGCAATTCATACTAAAGCTCTTAATGAACTGATATGAAGCCTCCTCTAGATCATAAAAATGATTGTGACTAAAAAGCATATACGAACATTTTTTGTGAGTCAATAGTGAAATAGATAAAAAGACTGTGTGCTGCGGTTTCAGTTTTACAACCTTCGTCAAGCCTGTACTAACTCATTATCATTATAATGAGTTAGTACAGGCTTGACAAAAGTTGTAATTAACCAAAAACGGTCGCCAATAAAGTAAAGGTTTAAACTCAAGTTGCCACAGCACACAGTCTTTTATTTATTTCACTGAAGAAAATATTTTCATTTTTTTTTCTGGGCAGACATGCCTCTGCTTGCCCCCAAACACCAGCCCC
>JANCMA020396030.1:0-11234 GCA_024336925.2 Zoanthus solanderi
GTATATGTACAAGATTACGTTTTTCAGCTGGCGGTAGCCGCTGCCATGTAATTTTTACAATAAACTTACTTACTTACAAATAAACCATAACTCATGTTCAGAGCCTACACGCATGCGCACCACCGGCTTCAAAGTAACTAAAAAAACTGAAAAAACTGCTTTACTGAGCTCCCACCGCATGCATATGTTAGTTACTTGGGTGGAGCCGGTTGTGCGCATGCGTGTAGGTTCCGGCCAAACCGTGGAGCTGATTTCGGGTGGTTTGTGCTTTTTACCGTTTTACTCCCTGACTACCATTTTCACATAATTTTATATTTCATAAAAATAATTTTGATTTTACATTCGCTGTCATTTTTGAAGTATTTAACGTTGAAACTTGAAACTTTGCCTTCTAGTTCTAACTATTGTTAACCTGCTCTTTCCATTTCTGAACATCATTTTGTCATATCTGATTAATTTAAGATGGTGTGGTCACGTGACCCCTAACTGCAAAGGGCCGATGACACGGGTCTACTATCATGAGTAATAAATGAATGGCTGAAAAACTACGTAGAAATTAATTTGTCAGTGTATCAATATGAATAAGAGCTCGGATTAAGCCAGCAACTTCAACTGTAGACAGCTGTTCGTCCTCTTTGGAACTTGTCAGTACGGTGTATAAAACGTGAGTAAACAGCCAGTTAAAAGCTAGCTGTTTATCATGTAAGTTGCAGGCTTAATCAGAGCTCTTATTTATATTGGTTCACTGACAAATTAATTTCAATGAAGTTTTTCAGCCATTCATTTATTACTCATGTTTCATATTTTCCTTGGCTGTTCAATCTTTTCAGATCTCATGTGATGCAACATTTTGTATACGGTATTAAACAATACTATAGTCTAGTCTATTGCCTGGCGAACAGAGCTTTCTAACACGAATAAACGCTATAGAGTTGAACTGATAGCGTGTATGATGCTCACGCAACTTTTTGCCTGAATTATATTTTTCTTTGCATAATATAACGAAGCACTGACAAGAAATCAAAGGAGTTTTTCCATAATCTGTCTTTGAAATTGTAGGAAAATATATCAGAATCATGGTCAAAAATAGCCAATGTTTTATCTTCTAAGGTTTATCAGAATAACGGCCCTATGAAATATCCTTAGAATAATAAACAATTATTGGACTAGGTTGAGCAAAATATCGTGATTTGTCAGTAGCGAGCAGATTCATTATTTGCCGAAGCCAAGGCTACGGCAAATAATTAATTTGTGAGACAATGACAAATCACGATATTTTGCTCAAACTAGTCCAATAATTGCTTTATCATTCGATTACTGAATTTTTGTGTGGGAAGCATTAACTTTAAGTGGTAAATGTGTGCTGCCTCGTAAAATAAGTCAAGTTGGCTTTTTTCATTTTTCAAATTCATTGAGAAAATAACGCGGCGCTGCCACTTTTAATTTCAAAAGCAAATTATCGGTTCAAAAAAGCAGATTATCGGTTTTTGCTATCTAACAAACTGCTAAAATGTACTTCTGTTAACTCTGGAAAACGAACCATTTTTTTTCTAGAGGTCGAAACTACGCATGAGTAGTGTCATATTTGCAGTTAAACTCCGCCAAACGGTTATGCGCATGAGCAGAGCCATACTTTTAGGCAATTATTTGTAGATCACGTGGTGGCCCTTGCGCCAATAAGAAAGAAAGAAAACTTCCATCGAATGATAATAGATGTTAGTGAAATTTGATGAAACTCAGAAAACTGAAATCATTTCATCACCATCTATACCATTATCATGATGGCCTAGCTTCATCAGCCCATCACTATCTTCATCACATTTTTATCATCAACTACATTAATTGTAAAGCTGCTAGTCATTATGACACGAAAACTATATAAATGAATCATTGGAGTTCTGTAATATATAATGCATTCTGTTTTTTCTTTTGTAGGACATTTTCTCGTTGTAAGTATGACTTTAATTCATAATAAATTTGGTTGTTTGGAAGTTAATTTGATACGATAGTCAATTGATTAGCCAGTAGACTCTCTTCAAATCCTACACGTTGTCTTATACACTTGAAGATAAGACTTGTATCCCCACCATCCCCTGTATAGTATCCTGTTTGTGTTTTACAACCGTTTTGTAATCATCAAAACCCCACTATAACAGTGATGGTAAATTGATAAGGCATAAATAAAAAATAATAATAAATAATAATCTTCCAGGGATAAATTTTTAACTCACGCTTCATTTTGAGCTACAAGTTTGGGATTAAAAAGTTTTTTCCATAAGATATTTAAACAGTATTTTATAAAAATCGCAAACCTTATCTTAGAGAAAAAATTGCTGCTCGAATTCCTGCAGAATCCTTAATTGAAATTAACCTGCCTTTGAACGTCAACTATACCAAGGTGTTATATACACTTTCGTTTTTTAAACTGCATAAGGGCCAGAAAAATTTATGTCAGGCTAAATGTTCTTATTTTTTCAGTAATTTGAGGCTCAAAATGTTCTTCTTTCGTTCTTAAATTATCAAATTCTGAAAATCAGCTATAACGTCCTTAGATGCTGTTATATGCTCTTTTTTCTTGTGATTGGAGGCAGACAGTATATTCAGTATTTCAGTTTGTAAAAAGATAGTGTTTTACGTAGGTTATTCAAGTTTTTTTTTTCTTAACATTTTCATTTAAGCCTCAGATTGTTCTCAATTTGTTGTCTTATTTTGCAGGCGATTTGAGCCTCACTGTTCGTATTAAGTTTGTTCTTAATAAAAAAAAAATGTGTAATTGTTCCAAAGGCTGATGGCGGCACAATGACCATAATTGCTTGATCTATCGCAATAAATCTTTTTATTGGGCTTAAAACGTGGCAATTAAATGATATACTCTTTCTCGTCTCCTGAACTGCAATTAAAGTTGTTTCTTTTTTATTCTCGTAAATCAAAACTTATCTCACTGAAACTTTCTCCGCTATCTCAGAAAGAAAACGAGAAGACGCGGAGTTGAAAGACAAAATTCAGACATCCACCACGATAACAGGTAAAAAAATTCTATGTGAGCACACGTTGCACCAAATAGTATATTTAGTTTGGTTAAAACTCTCCGAAAAACTAAACTTCGGAGAGAACCAGCTTAGAACTTTATATTTACTACTTATTATAGGATTCCTTTAAATGCTCTGGCGCTGGGCAAAAGTTAAAGTGTTTATTTCACCGGTATGGACAATTTCTAGATCATTGTATGGCCAGCAAGTGCGTCTATTTGTAAACGAAACACGAACTCAAAGTCTCAAATTCCTTTTATAATTTGCAATCTGAGCTCACTGCATTGCACGACGAGATGCACGACTTCACGAGCTTGAAGCAAGAATTTGAACAAATGACTCTTTCTGCAGAACAAATTATTAATTCAAGCTTCAAGCCTTTTAGCCAAGCATATAGCCTCAAGCTAAGGGGGAGGGGGGGGGGGGGGGAATTCGTTGGACGCCTCCCCAAAATTTTTGTTATGCGTGGACCGATCAACTTGAGATTTGGCATGAATGTTAATTGGACTTCGAAGTTTCATTTTATATTAATCACTTGACAATTATCTTGTTACTTTAGTGACCAACAAGGCTTTTAAAATGATGATGGCCGCCATCTTGGATCCCTTTTCGATTTTTGAGGTTTTGTATAAAACTGAGATATATTATTAGAAATAGACAGAAAATACCGTTTTATGTGATAGAAATGCAAAATACTGGAAATAAAATGAAAAGTAGCGATTATTTTTCCATTTTTAGAAAAAATTCTACAAACGTTTATAAAAATCCAACTTTCGTGACTTTCTGTGATAACGTCATCAATAGTGACGTCATTCAATTAATGCCAAAACATGTATTCATTATCAGGGAACAGTTGTGTGTTCAGATTTGAGACCAAAAAAATCGAGGGAAGGGGGGTCCGTTCGACCCCCTTCCCTTGAGGCTTCTAGGGTTAAGAAGATGCATGGTACTAAGTTCATTTTAAAACAAGACGCTCTAGGAGCGTATACTTGTGCCAGCTCGTGGACAAAATGTGAAAGCTTTTGATTTTATTGAGTTCTGAGTGTATACGCAAGACTTGGCTTCTCAGTATTATATCAAATAGCTGAATGTAGCGGTTGTCCAGTATATCAAGTATTACATCAAGTGGCTGAAGACCTCGACACAAATTTAAAAAAAAAAAAAAAACACGGGGCAAGCCTAAACTTGTGCCGCGCTTCGCTGCTGGCACAAGTAATAAGCCTAGTGTGGTCGATGCAGCCGGTACTTGTCTCTCCTTTCTGCAGTATCAAGTGGATCAGGATCTTTGATTCTTCCTAGACGAGACATGAGTTCATTTTAAGAAGCCGGTACTAATTCAACCTACCTCATAAAAATAGAACACAGCGTCAGTTTTGGCGCCACAGAAAGTTACAAATATTTAATGAATTCTCAGCAGAACCGGTTTTGAACGCAGGACTTTGAGGCTGGCTTGCAAATATTACCAAAATGCGTCAAGCACGCCACCACGTAAGGTATGCAGCCATATTAATAGATCCTTCGTGACTCACAAATAATTTAAAGAAGTATACCATTACAGGGACAATACAACTACAGGCAACGAAATCATTGACAAAAACAATGGCACAACGGATCAAGAACAAAAAACTTACGAGCTGAAATGGTCGCGCTATGTTTTTAGCGCTGTCCTCCAAGCTTATTTCAAGGAAACATACCTGTGGAAATCAATCAAAAAGGTATACATGGATAGTTGTGCGTAAATTCTAACACTTATAGCAGACAATTACAAGACTATCTAATAACGTTTTTTAATCTTCTGTGTTCTTGACTTGCCTTTGGTAAAATACTCTAAGGTCCTGAATTCCAAACTCTAGATCCGAGTATTCCATTTTTTGTGTATAGAAGACATGAAATTAAAGACAAATTTTGACTGATTTACCCAACTGAACCAGGAGCCCATAAGTAGGAGCGAGCAACTCCCATGTTCTGGTATCACGATGTTTTCGCGAACTGTTCATAGTTTCCGCTAATTCAGACCAATCACATGCGTCCATACTTAACCACTGACGTCACCAGAAGTTTGTATTACCATCAAAGCGAAACCAAAATGGCAGACAGCAGTGAGGATGAATTGTCTGATTCCTCCGGTAATTTAAGTGTCGTTTCAGACGAAGACTTTGAAGTTGCTAGTAGTTCAGACGACAGTGTAAGAAAGAATGCGTTGGAAATCGAACATGGTAGTGCGGTTTCTCGTCCTTTGTCTTTCCGAGGACCGGAACTTCACTTTAAATTTCCCGCGAATAGCGATCTAAAAATAAACCAGTCCGTGAAAATGCCGTGACATAGGCCTAGTATGGGAGTTGCTCGTTCCTACTTATGGGATCCTGACTGAAGCTTGTGTTAAGTTTATGTTTCTCGTAATTGGTTCAAAACCCTGTGGCCTTTACACATAGTAAAATATCGGAATGCTCTTACTGGATCCTGACAGGAATCATAAACTGGGCTAAGATAACCAAAAAGGAATTGAATTCAAAACTCTAGTTCTAGTCAGATTCCTTCTTTTACTGCTAGATTATGTATTCCTCACATGGTACATTTATAAGTCAGTGATGATACTCTCAAAATCTACCAACAGATTCTTTACTTGGCACACTCGTTGGTTCTGGACCCCGAAGGGGAATTGTATTTCACGTGGATGGTGAGAAATATTTTGATACATAAAAGGAAATATGTTCCGGTAATGTATATTTACACGGCATCACGGACCTTAAAAGGGGAGTCGAGTTGGCGTAGTGGTCATGATTTGTCGATCTCAATCTGACGCCGAGCGTTTTTCTCCGGGTACTCCGGTTTTCTTCCCTTCCCAAATTCAACTTTTCGCCAAAATCTGAGCCGTTGAGCGATTAAACATCAACCTCTAGCTAAGAAGAATGGGCAACCGCTTCCTTCGTAATTTACGTTAAATAAAGTATTATTTATTTATTTATCTATTTATTTATTTATTTATTTATTTATTATTTATAAAAACGAAGCAATACTATAAGCCTCGGTTTGAAGACGCTATGCTGGAATGATCGTCGCGATTATGAACGTGAAATTTTGGCAATTGCGAATGAGCCGTCGACGGAATTCCAACCAGTGACCTCTGCGACACCGGTGCAGCGCTCTAACCAACTGAGATATAAAGCCACAACTAGGCGAGCAGGTCACTTTTTAGTAAGTTCACGAATGTCACTCTGAGGTGCAAAATGATTATTGCAACTGAGCTTGAACCGCGTTGTAAACAATGACGTTATGAATGATCGTTGCGGTTATGATTATTGAAACTGAGTTTGTACCGCGTTGTAAACAATGACGTTATGAATATTCTTCGTTTAATCAAATGTAAATGACGACTGTATGATTGCTGTAAGTTTTATAAGAAGTTTTTCTTAGGTTGGGTGACTTTGCTAGTAAGAACAAAAAGTGACTGAAAATCACATATATGCAATATCCATGGCGTTTTTGTTTTGTTTTCTTTACATAAACACTCAAGATTATTAAGACTGGGTATTTCCTCTTTTTATATTGCAGGGAGTTGTTACAATTGCAGTACTTTATAACTACTGCTGCATCATTCTAAGAATTGCTTTTCAAGAATTTAGAACGCAGGTGAGCAGCGATAAGTTGTCAATCATTTTGTAGTGCTGCAGAAATTATAATGATGATGATGATGCATGGGCAAGGAGGAGAAACTATCTACTGCATTGTGTTTCCTACGTTAATATAAGAAATCTTAAATTCTTTCTAGTCGAAGACTTTTTGGTGTGTCTTATAACTGATATTTTAAACGTTTAAATACACCTCTATCCTTTATAGCGAACATATGTAAAAATAATCTATATATTGTCGTTCAAGGTTATTAAAAATGAAATCGAGGCTTCTAACAATCACCTTATCGAGCAGTAAAGTGCCTGCGCACAAAGGTTTTCCCCCTCGCTTCTAAAATTCTAAAAAACATGAAACCCAGATATATTACTGACATGTTGTCTCATCTATCTCTGCCAGAACACTCCTTTCATCTAATATGCTTTTCAAAAAACAAAACTACCGACTTAAAAAGTTTTAAATTGACGTCTTTGTCCGTATATTTGCTTAAAGGCAATATTGCCCTTAGATACGAGGTAGTCGCCATTTCTACACATTTTTAACTCTAAGTAAAGAGTTTCCAATTTTTCAGCAAGATTTTAAATAACCATCGTTAGTTTTTCTTTAATTTTTTTATGTTAGTTTTAAAATCAGTTGCATTTATGTGAGAGTTAACATGCAGTTAAGGTGTTTACATACGGTCGCTGTCAGTCATAGTTTTAAATTTACATTTTTTTAATACTTGGTATTTCAAACCAAAAAGTCAAAAAAAAAAAAAAAAAGAAAAGAAAAGAAAAGAAAAGAAAAGAAAAGAAAAGAAAAGAAAAGAAAAGAAAAGAAAAGAAAAGAAAAAAAAAACTGTAAAACACCAACTGCTGTCTCCTAAAATAGATCAGTAAAGAACGGCCATTGTACTCGACCTGGTTGATGTCAGCGATGTGGTGCGCAAGGGAACCTGGACACACTTGTGTGTGCCCATTCTTCCTTGTAGTCTGCCTTTTCTGGGGGTTCCCTATACCTTTTTTGTGCGACGTGATTGGGCTTTCTATCCGTAACGCGTGAATAAAATAACTCAATCCCCCGTGATCCGTGACTTTTTGTGCGTGAACAGTGACCAAAATTCGAAATATTTCGTGAAATAACCAAATATCACGTGATTCGTCACCACAAGTGGTATATACTGGGTTTATCCTCTTTTCTTTGGTTAGTGTAGCTGTCTCCACTTAATCGCGCGATTAATGCGACCCCGCTGCGACAGCAATCAGTCAGTATTAGCTTTAGCATCATAACTTGGTCGATGCAGTTTAACAGAAAAGTTTGAAAAGGATAACAAACCATTTGTAGATAGTCTATTGAGCCGAGTAAATAACGCACCAGAAACTATTATTTTACACAAAAAAGGTTCAGAGAGCGTTCAACTACTCAGTATAGACAGTCGTACAAATCTTTAGTGAAAGACTTTATCTAAACAAGAAAAACCTGTACTCGACACACAATATTTTATCTAAGCAAACACGAACCTTGAAATAAGTATCAATAGTACTAGTGTATGGGTTTGTGTGCAGCAAACAAACAAATAAGAGACTTTAACTAATCTTTAAACCAAATACTAATCAGTCAAACTTCTATTTTCAGGCAGTGTTTCAGTCAACATTTTGGTTCCTAGACTCATTTTGCGATGCGTTGTATCTTTTTGACGTTGGAGTTCAGTGCCGTACAAGCTATCGTGACAATCACGGAATTATGGTAATTAACTAAAGTTTCACACAGGTTTTAGTCCACAAACCGATTGAAAAACAGTCTCCGAATAAATAAAGAAAATGATAATGGTTTCATCGACTGGTTGTTTCTCGACAGGTGGAGGATACAGCCATGCTTTTTGGCCATTACAGGAAACAGCTCCAATTCAAACTTGATTTCGTTGCCGCTCTACCGTTAGACACTATCTACAATTTGATGGCCGGTATGGTTTAGTCTGTGCTATACTTTCAGTCCAGTAATACTAATAAGCAACTGCAAAGACAAAACACCCAGTCAAATAAGCCAAAATTGAAAATACAGCAAAACTGTAATGCAATTATTTTTTTTAACAAAATCTAGACCTTCCTATAATATAGGGATCAAGCTTTTTACAATTATCACTGAACTCATGACAAAAATAAGTACCTTAAAGCTTTTTTTGGAAGCCCTCGATACAAAACTATCAAAAAACATAAAGTAGAAGCGTTATCCCACAAGCATAACGCTTCTACTTTACTTTGTATTTTCTGTGGGAATCTGAGCCTGTTTGTTAGCTGTGCCGTGTAGATGAGGCCCAATAAGGCCGAAACAGCTGTCCACAACAACAACAACATTTTTTATTTTGTACCATATTTTTACAATTATTTATAACTTACTATAAAAAAAAAAAAAAAAAAAAATTAAATAAATAAATAAACAGCAATTGTGGTACATAGCCAACTGTAATAGCCAGCAGAGGCTGTTAACATTCAGGCTCACTCTTTTTTAAGGGTTTTAGTACGGGCTTATTCCCTCTGACCCGCGAGGCCATAATGCCCTATTTAGTGGCTGTGTCATTACCACAACACAGTTATATCGTAAAACATAAACGGACGCCTCTTTTGGTTGCAAGCTTTAAATAGACTCCCTATGGAAAGCCGCTAATAAAAATTAAAGTTTTAGAGACACATTTTGAATATTTACCAGTTTCACTAGCTATTGCTAATTCCTCGCGAGTGTAGTGGCCCATGGAGCCTAGTTTCTTTCTCTAGTTTCTCAGAATAAAAGTCTGAGACTTCCCCTGCACGAGACACTATGCCATCACCGGTTAGCTTCCAGCAAACGCTAAACTCCATTTACTAACCTATAAGGATGAAAAACTAAGTCAGCTTTGAGGGAAAAAAGTGCACACAAACTGTTAAATCTCAGTTCAGCGTTTACTTTTCCATCGTCAGAGGCTATTCACATCCTTTGGGAAAAGCCCTCACTTAACCAACAACTTTCGCATGTCAACCTAAAACTATCACTTCAGTCCTTCATTGTATCACGTCCTTTGCTTATTTAATTATTATATTTATTATTTCCCAGTTTCGCAATCTTAATATTATTCTAATATATTCGTTACACTTCCCATTTAGTTTTAGTTTCGTTTAAAAAATTATTTTTGCGTCGCCGGAGATTACGGGATTATAAAAGGTACGCAATGTGATGAGATGGCGAACGTTTCAGACGCCAGTCTGTATACCTACAGCCGATATTGGGCATCCATATCCAAACGAACATACTAAGATGAAAATGAGAGACGCAAAGTAGGGTGGAGGCTAGTGGAGAGCGGAAGCGATGATTTGATCATCATTTAATTAAAGTAAAGCTGTAAAAAAGAAAGACAACAGCAGTTACTCTTTACTGGAAACCAAACTACCAACTTGATAAAAATGGCCATTAATATATTTTTTAAATTAAATTTCTAAATCAATAAAAATTAAAGCAACCCTGATATAAAGATAAAATAACGTGAATTAAAACTTATCTTTCTCGTGTGATCAATAATTCAGATCAGATGCTTCAAGGGACTTAGTAAATCACGTTTGAAATGACACCAGTCTTCCTTCGGTTGAATTTCCCGATACGGAAGTTACTTCTTACGATCAAAAGCCCGACATTGTCATCCCCGCCTTTAAGTTACTAGTTCCCTCCATCACCCCTCCCTCCTCGGGATTAACCACTCCATAAATAAGTAGTTATGTGTTGTGTTTTATAGCAAAACAATCAATATGCTAACATGAAGTAATTTTACCTTTTCTCAGGGAATCATTCTAGAATGTATTCACTATTACTGCGGTTTCTCAGGCTCGTGAAGCTTCAGTGTGCAGTGAAGTTCTTTTTCCTAACCGAGTACCGAACTAGCAAACCCAACCGACTGCGTGCTGCCAAACTCATTTTGTACCTAGTGATTGCTATGCATTGGGTTGCATGTCTGTATTATATGATTTCTGAACACGAAGGACTTGGCTCTAACGACTGGGTCTATCCTAGAGAAAAGCAAGAGGTTTATGATATCAAAAGGTACGCGTCTGGATAGCTCAGGTTATTTAAACAAGAAAGTTAGCTGTTAGTTTTTAGTTGAACACAACAAAAATAGAATTAAACACAAATGAAGAGGTTTAATGTCCCTTTCATTCCTTCTGTTCATGACTTTGGCTAAAAATGATTCACGAAGATATGAACGTCGCCAATTTATATTGCTTTACTCAGGCCATTGAATTTCTTTGGAATTTCGATGCTTAAGGGAGTATATTGTTCAGTTATTGATGCTTTTAAAAGCAAACAGAAATACTTCAAACGCGTTACCCACAATGCCGTGTGCGATGTTTCAACGTTTTACTTAAAGGAGAAATGAACTAATCTATTTTTATTTGAATCTACTGGTATAGTAGATTAACTCTGTGAATTTTTGTTTTAAATTATAGTCAAATTACATTAAGAAATTAAATATCGAAACTAAGAAAACTCTCTAGAAAATGTTTGATACCGTGGTCGCTAATGAGATTGTCAGCGGTATGGTATGACGTAGGTTACGATATTCAGAGCTTAAATATG
>JANCMA020396136.1:0-11233 GCA_024336925.2 Zoanthus solanderi
GTTATAATACTGAGAAGCCAAGTCTTGCGTATACAGTCAGAACTCAATAAAATCAAAAGCTTTCACATTTTATCCACTTAATACAAGCTGGCACAAGTATACGCTCTTAGAGCGTCTTGTTATATTTTAGTCTCCCTATAGTACCATTTTAGCTTTATAAGCATCCAAATGTTCTTACGGATTAATAATAATAATAATAATAATGTTAATAACAATAATTATGATAATAACAATAATAATGACTTTATTGTAAAACCATTAATGGTTCATTTTAAGAAGTTATGCTACTATAGAATAATTTTAAATACATGCTAAAAAAATGTGAAAAAATGGTGGTAATACAAGTGAAAATAAAGTTTCGAGAGCTTCGACCAGCACTTGAAAGGTTTACTTCCGGCAACACCCGAATTAAGTTTACGCGTGAGTAGATGTGTCGGTATTTTCTTAAATTTTGTTGAGCTCTGTTTTGATAAAGTTTGACTAATAAATTAGGGAAAACTAAAACGAATAATGAGCAACGGCCGATGGAATTCAACAACGACTGCAACTGTTAAGCCCGGTTCACACTTGTGAAATAAACAAAAGCACAAGAAAATCCAAGTGTGAGCATGCGTGAGATAAGCACAAAAACAAGCACAAGAAAAAGAAATGTTTTCCGTTCTATTGTGCTTATTTCGTTTGTTTCACCAGTTTGAACATTCGTGAAACAAGCTTAAGCAAAGAACACAACATACAGTCCACTTTGCGAACGCGTATTTTTCATTTTCTTGTGCTTATTTCAAGTGTGTGAACATATTTTCCTTATGCTTGTGCTTTTTTCCATATTTTGCCGAGAATGCGATCACAATACTTTTAAACTTTAAATTTATATTTCATTTCGAAACGTTAAAGAAATATTGTCCCACATTCAAAATCCAAATTGTTCGTAAACCACGTTTTAAGTTTCCTCTTACTGGGTAGCCAAGCCACGGCCTTGCAGCCTGGCCTTTCACTAGTTACCAGTTCCTACAGTTCAAATTCATGGAAACTCCGCAACACCAGGCTTAAGGTGGCTCAAACCAGTTTCAACCCTCAAGAAATATTATTACTAAAAGGATTAATACTACAACACTTTATCATTCAACAGCAATGATTTGGTACAATATCAAACATCAATTATTGCCGAAAAAGATTCGATCGTTTTCATGAAGTAAAAAATTACCATGGTTACAAGAAAGCCCTGCAAAAACGCCCCATATTTTAACTTTAGCTGCTCATATCACAAAAACGAACTCGGTGACCCCCAGTTTTTATTTTTGAAATGTAATCAGCATGTCAGAATGAAGCTTTCTGCAATGTTAAAAAAATCATATGGAGCAAAGTCAGAGCCACCTTAAGTAATTGAAAATTTAAGGTAGCTCTGAATTCGCTCAGTAGAATTTTTTTAAACTTTGCAGAAAGTTTTATTCTGGCATGTTGACAACTTTTTTGCAATAAAAAATTGGGCTCATCGAGTTCGTTTCGATATGAGCAACTAAAGCCAAAATATAGTGTGTTTTTGCAAGGTTTTCCTGTTTCCATGGTAACTTGTTACATTAGGAATACAACTGCATCTTGTTCAGCAATAATTGATGTTTAACAAGATACTATAACAATGCTGTTACGTGATGAAGTGTTGTAGTGTCAATCCTTCTAATAACAAGTTAAGGTCTCTTAAAAGTGTTGAAACTGATGCGAGCCACCTTATTTATGTGTTAGCGGGAACAACCTAGCTGGAGGGAGAAAATTAAAATATGAAATAACATATTCGGCTTTATCTCCCCGGAATATCGTCTCAGTTTATCGCATTTACCTAACCAGTCTGTCAATGTGAGAGGTTTTTGACGTTTGAGACTCATCTGGGACAAGGTTTTGACAACAGATTATGACTTTTTTTAAAACAACAGATTATATAATCTAAGGGAGGGGATTTTGACAAAAATTAATCACCTATTCATGCCCCTGGAAGTGGATTTTGACTTTTTGGAGGGTAAAATGTCAAACATCCCCCCTTGCCTGCCCTCCCCTTCACGGGCATAACACTGATAGTTGTATAATGCTTTGCTTTTTCACCTCTTCGCAAATCCAATATCTTCCGCAATTATCCAACAAGTGCCTCCAGGTTCCATAATTATTCCATACTTCAACTGCTTAATAGTTTTTAATTTCAACATCCCTCAAGGGCTCAGAATTCCAAACCACTACACAGCTAACTTGCATTTTTAAAAGGTGAAGCAATTAAAATAAGCAACAAGTCAAACACAAACTGCATTAAAATGGATAACTTGATCAATAACTTAGCTTAACAAGCCTCTCGACAAAGTAATTAAAGTCAGTTTTTTCAACGCATGTTTTTCTGTCGTACAAATAAGGAAACATTTTCCAATTTGATTCCTCAAATCCTTCTCGATGAAAGCCACAACACCAGTCTGCAAACACGAAGACCGGAAGTCCCAGAATTTAGGACTTGAAAATCTTATGTCTCCAGAGCCCTTTTGTTTTCTCGTGCTGGACTCTGGGGACGAGAATAACAGATCAACCTCGTACCCAGGCTCCTTCTTCAGGATGAAAGAACCTGGGTACGACATTGGGTTTTGATCTCCGCTGCGTGCTGGCGCGGTTGGCTTTGTGGATGTATAAATCTTTGTGTGACTTTCTTTACCGCCAAAGCTAACTACCACTTTTATGCTTACGAGCTTGGAAAATTAGTACCAGCCTGATCTGCTAGGAACTAGCCTGCGATGGATTAGTGTCGCGTCCAAGGGACTCTCAACCACTTATAAAACTACAGAAACTTAAGAAAACGCCGGCTTAAATGAGCTAATAGGCTCGGCAAAGGAATTTAGCTTTTATGTATTAAGCAGCTGAGAATGTAATTTGACTCCACCTGGACAGCACGCTACTTTATCACTGGTTAGCTCCATGTGAAAGTTGGTATTCATTTTACCAAACTCGTGAAAAAGGAAAACTACTTGGAAATTGACGGAAAAGGTTATTATCACAATTATTTTGAGCCCTAGACTTTTAGGCTGAAATCAGATGTTACTAATTGCAACAGCTCCCCACCGTTTCACTATCCAGGGGGAGTGATAAGCAATTTGCGCACCCTGCCCGTCGGGAACCAAAAAAAAACAAAAGTACAGAAAAATTTACACACACGCAAATAATTCAGTTTCTCTCAGAGATCGCGATCGATAAAAACGCAATATTAGTGGAATAAATAACAATGTTTATAAATAAATATACGTATGTATATAAATATATATATATATATATATAGCTTTTTTATTCCTCTACAGTTCTGTTTCGTGAGGGCAAATTTCGGGAGTTTGCAACTAAATTACTACACACTGTATTTATACCATTGAAATTCAAATTAAGGACAGAAATTTACTGTTCTGTTATTCTATTGTTGATATTTATTGATTCTTTAGCGAGAATTTCGAGGCGTGTTTATAGCTACTCGCGAGTTCAGATCGTTTGCTCAGTGTTGCTTTGTCTTATGTCTAATTATCTAATATTTTTCAAGATTGTATAAAATGAATCTGGTATATATATCTATACCAAAACGTAAGCCTAGACAGCAAATGTTTTAATTCGCCATTTTGACAAATTTATACTGACTCGGATAAAACAATTGGTGTCCCCCAGAAATATAAACTGTTTTCGTAAACCCGCCATGAAATATATATGAAAACCAACAGTAGTTTAAAACAAAATTAAAAAGAAAAATTTCTGTTTCCAAAATTAACTCCCTTTTTCCGTTGTCTTAGGGTTAGATTCTTTTATTGAATGTTTCTTGTTTTTAAATCAAAAGAAAATTAATTAACCACTCGCTTTGTTTCTCAAAAGCGCCAAAAAGACGCCAACAAATTTATCGTTTGTTTCATCTAAATCCACTTGGGAGAATTCTAGCCGCGGTGTCTCAAAGGCGGGTTCCATTCTCATATGCCATTAGCTTGACATTTTAAAACTTTTTCTCAGAAATTTTGTTTTATTTCTCTAACAATGACACTGATAGCTGTCAAGCAAAACAGGCCGCTGGAGGTCAGTGCATTAAAGGGCCATCAACACTTATAGATTGGAGTTAAATTGATTTGTACCGTGCGTTCGACTGTGCGCTGGGATGACATGCATCTCAGCTTTCCTCATTTTTCATTATAATCGGCTAAAACAGACGTGACCACTATCTCTTCCTAAAGAAAACAACACTTTTGTAGCACAATGTTTTGTCTACAATTTGAATCTTCTATTTTTTTCCCTAGAATTCAACTTCTCAGACGAAACAGCCGCATAAAAACAGATTAATTTTAATGAGAGCAAAAATATAATCCTTTTTGTCGAGCCCAACTAAAAAACCCAATTTATCTTCTTTTCGTTTGTAAATGCTATTTTTTTTAATTCTTGTGACACAAAACACACCAGCTCCTAAAATACAATCCACTTATCTTCTTAAAATATTTCTAAAAGTTGCAAAGAAGCCAAAGGTCTTGCAACATAAACGCCGGCTGTAATATTATTCTTGTTGAAAATGTTTAACTGGTGTCTTTCTTGTATCTAACCTTCACATAACTCTCGATAAAAATCTGCCAAAAAGTCGTATGGTTTAAATCACGCTTTTAAAATTAGCATTTATCACCCTACATCCGTCTGTCTACTACTGATATAACACAACACTCAAGACGGTTTTATTTGTCTCTCGTTTTTTTGAAACACTCACCGAGTTATCCTCTCCGTTTGTATGAAACACAACTTGTTTCAAACGTACAAAAAATACTAAAAAATACAGAATACTGAAACAAATTTATCTTTTTTTGTTAAATATATTAATTATTTAACTATCAGGGTTTTGTTTACATGAAGTATTATATTTAAAACATCTTGCCATTTTATGCTTCAGGTTCACCGCACAATTTTGCTGTGTCGAAGATAAAGTTCTGTGCTTCTTGTCGGGCGCTTAAACAACATCAGGGAAATTTTTGTAACAATTATAAAACAAGATTAACCTAACACAAAACTGCTCGTTGAGATATTATTGAGTGTAAAAACACTCATGTCAGACATATTTTTTCATACTCGAGGCAACGTTTGAGTAACAAATACTTCACGTTTTTGTTTAAAATAAAATCGCTTCAAACTTCACTGTTCATCGTCGGAACTATCATGTCTAACTACACCGTTAGTTTTTACAACTGAAAAATTGTTTCTCTTGTTGTGATGGTTTTTTGAACTTCCGTTCATCAAATGAACACTGCGAATTACACTATCTGAGTCTCGTCTTGCCCCGCAGACGTTGTGTGTTGATATAATTAGAGGTGAATTCAGTTCAGACATCCTCTGTCCGTTAATCCAAGAATGCAACGCTTTCAACTCAGCCTGGAGTTGAATACAATATTTTTCCCGATCGTCCAGCTTATTTGCAAGATCTCTTACTTCTTGTTGCATGACTTCAACAGAGTCTTTCGGACTTGAATTCCTTGACAAAAGCTCGTTTCTGACCCCGGTCAATTGCTTCACTTCTTTTTCAAGAACACGGATACAACGCGTTTTCTCACCCAACTCTTCTCTGCTCAAAATTTGTAAACGCTTAATTTCCTTTCGGGCATGTTTTAATTCGTCATAAAGTTCTTCAATTTTATCTGCATGTTCTCTTTTTAAAGAGTCAACTCGTGTATGGAGTTTGTTTCTCGAATCAATCAAGTCTTTAATGACCATCTCTCTTTGGGTTATGAGCCCCTTAAAGTCAGCTGCGATGGTTTTGCTCAATTCTCGCAACGAAGTAATAGAGCCGTTTTGTGAAAATGTAAGAAGTGTTTGATAAATTTTCTCCTCGGAAAATAATGCAACTGGTTTTTCTGAGTTACCATCGTTTTGTCCCGAATCATAAGTTGTCCAGCTGTCATTTTGTGCGACGACCTCCAACATATCATTTGCAGTTTTTTCCAGAGAGTGAGGATCAGTTGAATTAGGAGTAGAAATCACATCGCTAAACCTGCGAGGGTTTTCCTCTACCTTGACTACGCCATCGTGCAATCGCTTGTAGTCCACACTGCTCCCGGCATGGGAATCAGTACTCAGATAATGTACAGTGACCGCTTCATTTCTAGACACAGAAGGCAGCTGCAAAGGTCCTACGATAGCTTGAGATGGAGTCGGTGTTCCTGTTGGTGTGGGAGTTGATCCTGCACTACTATCACCGCTTGTTCTTCCCACAGACTTGCAGCGTTCTCCACCTGGTGACCAAGGTCTGAAGGCTGATCTTCTACTCATGATATCTCCGCCGAGTCCCGAGTCACCCTTGCCAGTAACTACAAGGTAATCATTTGCACCAATATCTTTTTGTATTGTGATTTTTTCTGTTGTAAACCGAGAACTTTCAAAGGTACATTCGTTTACTTTTTCGGCTCCGTTCATGAGCCGAGGTTTCTTTTCATGCGACCTTGAAGATCTCGGAGTTTCGCTGTCTGATAGCACCATCTCTTTAGAGTGCCGTTTTCTTTGGCTATTATCGGAGAATTTAGTCCTGAGCATTTCCCACATCCCCTGCAGTTTGTGGTTGGGGTTTTCGTTGCAAAGCATTAGATAAAGACGCCATTTGGAGCTATCAAAGCCCCAATGACATGTGTGCGGCTCTCCAGACGAATGATTGTGAATGACGAATTTTCGTGGCGAGAAAATCCCATCACACTGAGCACACGTAATGCATTGTGCATAAGGGTCCGAATAGAGTTCCACCTCCAACGTACCCACACATCCGCCAAAGCATTCGTGATAAACCTCAAAACTGTCAACTGAGAAAATTCGGCTTGGACGACGAGGCACGAGTCCACCAACTAAAGAACCAATTAGGCGGAAAGCGTCACTTTTTGTTATCAAACTAGCCGATGAACATGACCAGGAACGCACACCAGCCAATTTCAGAATTTCTAGTTGTTGTGGTGTTGTGCGAGGGCAATAGACCCGAAGTCTGTCTCGTGTCTCGCTCACATTCGACGGGTTAAAATCCTTAAGAACATCACTCAAAAGCTGATTGTAACACAGTCTCTTTTCCCCGCCGTAGCTAAAACAAGCCATTGGAATACTGTCGATAAAGGTTTCCTTGAATTTCAATCCGTTTTGCTCCTTTGGTGGCATCTTAGTGGCGAACACATTACTTAGTCGTCTCCGAGTACTTTGGCTAGACGTAACAAAACGCTTTACACTCTGACGCTCTAGTCGCCACAATCTTCCGCCACGATTTTCTGTCAGCGCTTTCGGACCAGAAATTGAGTCTGTCGAGCAATCTCTATACTTTTGTAAAATTTCATCCAGCAAGGGATTGTCTGTCCCAGGGTATTCTTTTTTCGCCATTGTGAGCGATTCACGCACACTTTCCTAATTCTCGTGGTAACCAGCCAAATATCTGTTCCAAGTCAGATACCTGTACTGCACATGCTCATTGGTCAACTTTCAAGGGTATTTATTGTTCATCAACACGTGACAGCAATCGAAAGGTTTCTTGCGTGAAGAAAACATCAGACTGTCTGCTTAAAATTCTATTTGCGAGACGAGAAAAACTTTTCAAAATTCGAAAAATATTCACGAAAAAATGTTCGCAAAAACGTAAGTAGGAGAAAGCGGCGATAACTCACAGTAAATAGCCTTATTCCTTTCCTTTTAAATCAAAGGTTTTTTTTCTACTAAAAGCCGAAGAAATAAAAAAACTGCTGGTACCGTGCGCGATTCAGTCAGTTGATTTTCAGCGAAGCGTCAATACTGTCATAATAATTAGCGGATGAAAAACACGAGCCAATAAAATTGCTTGAAGGGAAACTTCATATCCTGTCGCGGCTGTTGAACTGAACAGGCTAAATATTGCAGTTTGTGCAGCAGACACTGTCTAGACAAGCTTTGTGTGGTTTGTCTAGACAGCCCCCTAATGTTTGTTTGCTCGCTTTTGCTTCAATGCTTTTGATGTGATGAAAAACGAAAGTGCCATAAACAAATTTGAACGGCAGGCCGTCTTTCACCTAATGCTTCATGAGGACATGTCATGTGCAGTCAAAATCTAATTATTATACATTGGTCGGTTGAACAATGCTTGGATTTAGCTTCTCGAAAATCTTCGCGTAACTTGAGGTCGAAGGAATAATTTGATGACCCCGCCAGATGGCACGGAACCTTTTGAAATATTAATTGCTTGAAAAGAAACATTCGACCGCCGCGAAAAAGTTTTCATTCGATTCAAGTTTGCAATTTTAATCTCTGGCGTTGTTTAGTCTGTTTTGAAAGCCAAAATACAGTGGGTTTTTAGGGAGTTTTCATTCGTGCGCAAGCTGGATGCCTTACAAAGATATTACCAATCTGTCAAACTCTTTCAATTTTTTAATTTATCAACCTTTTTGTTGTCTCATATGCTATCAATTAATTAACGGCCTAGACAATGCACGGATTGCGTAAAGCGGGTAACAAAATTTATTCTTTTGATGAAAAAATTTGCAAAAAATAGCCATGCCGTTTGTCAAGGTAGCCATTTCAAATCCGGCTGTCGCCAAAATAGAAAGGAAAGCACTTTAGTCATTCTTCTTTTCAATATTTTTGAGATCAATATTCCTTGTGTCTAGTATTTGTGTAAAGGAAAATTCGCATTTATAAATAAAAATAGAAGTTTTATTCAACCAAGTCACTCATATCGGTATATCCATCAAAGTTCTCAGCTTTTACCGGCAACATTTTCAAATACGATTATTTGCAAGATTCTGAAAAACAGATAAAACTTCTGAAAACTCAATTAATTATTTTGTAATCAGAACCGAAAATTTGCTGCGGAATCAGAACGGATAGAAAATATAATAAAAAAAAAGTCGACCCTCAGGTTCAGTTAAGATCGATCTGTTTTATTTTCAAATACTAAATTTAAATTCTAAAAGTTTCCGACTGGAACTCGTTTAGTCTCATTGGTAAAATTATTTTTATATGTCTTCCTTTGACGTTTATTAAAACAAATTGTTTTGTTTTTAATATGGGTAAAAATGCTAAATTGATATTCTTGCTTATATATTTGCTTATGTATTTCTGAAATTAAGTTGCTTTGCTCCAAACATATCTATTTGTAGGCAATTGGGTTTTTTTTTCCAAATCCTGTGCAGCTATCATGAGGATGTGGCAAAAATTAACAGCAGACCTACGAGTACATGCTCCTATCTCCGGTCAATAACATGTTCGTGAGAAGGGTGGGATAATAGAACTTCAACCCACTTAGTTTTGACCACGATAAAATATTAGAAAGCTGAAAGAAAAAAAAACACCCAGCAATTTGTAGGTTAAATTCAGACTTTTTCAGTTCAGGTCTCAAGGGACCTCCTATTTTTGAAAGCAAGTTAAATAAAATTTTAACTCAATTTCACTTTTAAACTAACATGAAAGAGAACCAAAATAGAAAGTTTAGCGAGTCAATGACCACTCAGTTTTTAAAAAAGTTTGGCACTAAAGTAAAGCGATACAATCAGAGATGTTTTTTTTGTTTTTTTTCTGTCCGATTTTTCTTTTTATTGTGAAAGAATAAACGATTTTTCGACGAGGGCCTGGATATATTCATAAAATCTTAAGTGATTCATAATCATGTGTTCTTCAACAAAACACATTTAAAGCTTGAGGATATTATGGCTATGTTTAAAAGAACATTACTTGCCACCAGAAACCAGATATTGCTTTACGACAAAAACACCGAATGTTCTAGTTTCTCGTCAATAGCACCTGCTCACAGTGTCAACAGATTGGCGCGACCAATCTAAACACGAGGGAACTCCATAGAATGTTTTGACTAAGAACAGCGGGTTGAAGTGCTCTCTATAACGTGCTGTGGTTCAACGTCACAAATATTCAACACAGGGAATTTGTGATTTAAAAAGAAAATTAACAAATCTAAAGAGGGAAATAACAACTTGTTTAGAAAAAGAAAAGAAGCAGCTTTCAAGTTGAACGCATCGTTTACACTCTCTGTGCCGGATAAAAGTATGAGAGATCGAGACGCACAAGTTAAAACACCTCAGGTTTCAACGTTCAACCTGAAGCGATGTCTAACTTTTAGACAAGGGCTGGGAGCTGTAAAACCGGAACCAAAATCGTTTGATAAGGGTGAGGGGATAGTGACAATGAATACACAGATATTTCTATTTGGTAAGGGAGCCTAGAACCAAACTTTCACCAAGAATTTACTACGACACTGTTGTTTGGCTATATTGTTACTATGTCAACAGATCCAGATCCTATTATTTGTCATAAAAAGCGCTTTCCCTGGTGGCAACGTTACAGCCCTTAAAATAAGCTAAGATGATCAGGAAATGTTTTTTTTAAAATAATAGTTATGCAAGGAACCAAGATTATGAAAATACGGTCTTTATTTGCTAAAAAAAAGTTTTTGAATTTGAAATTTCCGAGAAAATTGAATTTTTGTTCCAATGCTGACAATGATTCGGGTGCTACACAAAGACAATTCAACAGATTCTGTTGATTCTAGTTCACTGCATAACGGAAGTTCCTTGCACAATTTGTAAGTGAAAAAAATGTTCCTACTTTAAAATTGCAGCTTAAGAGAAGTGCCACAGTGGACCAAAGGCACCGTTCATGTAGCCTACAAAATGAGTATAGTTCAATCCATCGTTTCAAAATATATTTGTTCTAAAGTATTACTGAGATGTTCAGAAAAGTAAAAAAAAATAGAATGCGCCAAAACTTTTACTATTCACAAGGTTGATGGAGCTAAAAGCGACAAAATGTTGTTTCGAAGCAAAATTGAGCAAGGACAAAATTGAAATTTACCCGAAACAATGAGTTCTCTTAAGTTTATTTCACGTTTTAATCTTTCATCAACAAACAAACCTTTATGAAACAACTCTTCTTCTTTCTAAATGTGCAATTTGTCTTGAAATACCTATTAAATCCTGGCGGTAAACATTTTGTTTCTGCTTGCAACTTCGTTGAGACCTCCATACATCACAAGTCTGCCCGATTACATGACGGGAAAATGCTAATGTTTTCGTGCGGGAAAGTTCCTCTCAACCAATTTTTTGTGGCTACTGCGTCGATAGACGGTATGTTACACCACAACAGGAAGCCTAGGTAAGTCACCAAATACCACAAGAAGCCCACAATTTTTGTAAACTTGCGGTATAGCAGTTTTGATTAAATAATACATTTATTACATTTTGCCGCTTACATTTTCTTCCAATCTTTT
>JANCMA020396243.1:0-11233 GCA_024336925.2 Zoanthus solanderi
CCCGAGATAGCGAACCAATCAAATTACGCCATTTAAGGAGTTTCCCGCGTAGTATATACTAAATATATATATACACATAAAAAAGCCACACTGTAGAAAAGTCACAATATACACTTTATAAAAATGAAATATACGAGGAGCACCCCAACACTCACATAAAAGAAAACTTAACAACAACCAAACTATATAAACCGATGATGCGAGGCTGGTGGATGGTTACACAAATTCAGCCCGAAACATGAGTATCACGTGAAATCAGATTGTCTGATTGGCTACATCATTGAAATAACGCCCAGTTATTTCTGCCCTGTTGTTTGCTCGTTAGGTTGTTATAGTTTGAATAGAACGCATCAAATTAAACTAGCTGACCATAACTGGACATGAGACCAAGTTTCCCAAAGTTTAAAATTAAAAATGGTGGTTCTTTGAAAACAGTTGCTATAAAATAATATACTGGCATACAGTGGAAATACAAGGCAGCTTGAACAAAAATGATGTTGCGTAGAGATTAAGGTAAGAATCATTTGTTTATTTCTGGAAAATGAGTTTCTGTCTCTGAGTTATTTTCTGTAAATTTTAGTGTTTTTCAAATGAAACTCGTAACCAATTTATTCTATTTCCTGTGGTGATAATTATTATAACAATCAAACAAGATAGAGTTTTTTTTTTTTGCACAAATATTTAACAGTACTATCAGTATTTCATTGAAAACAATGAAAGAAAATACACAAAAGAACAATACTTTTAGACCATGAACTTATTTCAAATTTCTGATGCTTTCATGTTTAATATTTCGACAAAGTTCTAGAAAAACTAAATTCAATGCATTTCCCTGGGAATTTTAATATTTCTAGCTAAGCAAAATTTGGATTTCCAGATACTTACTGCAAGAGAGGTTGGCCTACAACTGTGAAATTTTCACCACCAATGAGTAAAACCTAAAATGTTAACCAAAGTTCAATTAAAATATTTCATTACTTGAGGAAAGAAGTTCAAGGTGTGAAGTAAAACTCTGAATATAGCTAAATAATAGCTAAATTGTAAATTTACCTCAGTCAAGGTTAACTTTAGTTTCATTTTTTTTAGGGATTTCTGGAGCTCTTAAGAAACATCAGAGTCTATTTTAAGGAACATCCAGGGCTCTGAGGAAATTGTATTGTTTTTCTAGGGCAGTCCAGGATGCTAACGAAACTGCATTGTTTTTTTAGGGCAGTCCAGAGCCCTGAACAAACTGCATTGTTTTTTCTAGCACAGTTCAGGGCCCTGAAGAAACTGCATTGTTTTTCTAGGGCAGTCATGGGACCTCAAGAAACTGCATTGTTTTTCTAGGGCAGTCCAGGGCCCTGAAGAGTTTCAGGTCCTGGACTTCTAGGGCCTTTACAAATCCAGTGTTAGATGCCTCTTCTTTTCTTCAACTTATCAAAGGGTTGAGAAACACACTGAGGGTACCTACTAGATAATAATAACTTATATTAATTCACTTGTGAATCTTAGCCTTGGATTCAAAATAAAGTAAACTGGCACAAATAATTTAAACAAGTTGACAGCCTCAAACCCTCTTAATTATTTATTATCCATAATTATTAGTAAACTTACAGTAACAAACTTCATCATGTCTTAGTGGAATACAAATTCAAGTAAAAGCTGTATGTTACCTTTTCAAGTCTTATTCTGTCACCACAATTAGCAGCGATCTTGTTGATAACAATTGTATCATTGCTTGCCACCTTGAATTGGCTTCCTCCTATGTTTATTGCAAATACAAATTACCCATAACAATCAATCGTTTGATGGTTTTTAATTCAATAATGATTGCTTTACTGTATCACAACATGGGGCAACAAAACATAAAAGCTTGATCTCACAAATGACAATAAATGGCCGTGCACAGTAACCACTGCAATAAATCCAATTCACAGAAGATTTCAACTGAAATATTTATTATTCAAGAAAACTAACAACTTCTTTATGATTTTAAAATCTTCAGACCAGTGTCAATTTCATTAAAACCATTTGTATGTTATGATTAAAAATTGTGTTGATGTTTCTCAAGAAACAGTTATAGACACTTGTATAAAATGAAACACAAATTAAATAAAAATATAAATAGTGCTGTTTTGGACTATCACTCTGACAAAGGACCATCCAAAGCGTCTTTCATTTTTGATCATGATGGTGTTCTAATTTAAAAAAAAATTCTACAACCATTTTTAAATTATACATGTATATGGCTTTCACCTGCTTAATGCTACAGAAACTGGAGATAAGCACAGAATCTATGGGTTGCTATGCTTGTATAGGATTTAGCATGTATATGGCAAACAGTACACAACTCATTCTGCTAGTTTGATCAAGTTAAGCCTAACTTACCAACATGAATAACTGCAAAGACCTGTTTACTGCTGTTGCTCTTTTTAATTTCTTTCTTGACTTTGCCCAAAACATCCTCTGAAAAAGAATATGTTGCATTTTACTGTTTTTTTTTATAACAATATGGTCTAGGTTCTTTCAAAATGTACCACAATAAAGTGCTGTAAAGTTTTGAGCTTTATGCAGCATTACTTCCAATCACAAAGGAAAGAAAAATTCCTGGGTTTTCAGGACTTTTAAATGTTTTACAGAATTTCAAGGAGTGTTATGGCATGAGCGGTCTGTATGAGCCCTGTACAAGACAATCTATCAAAAAAGAGAGGGGAAGTTGGAGAAATTGCTGTTAGAGTGGGGTAAATCTGGCCACCCCCATTTACAGGGATAAACCCAGATCAAAATTGGATGATGATCATCATTCAACCAGCTCTAATATTATACAATATACCTTTAGTTATTCGGTCCGATAAACAATTTTGCTCTTCATCTTCATCAGAACCAGCTTCGGATAAAGTACCCCCAGATGCACCAGACAGGTTTCGTACATCAACATTGAGGATCAGATTTGCTGGGTCAGTGACAAGCTGTGACACTGCCACAGAACTAAAGTTCCTGCAACTAAGAACATTCAGGTTTTACAAAAAAAAAAAAAAAAAAGAAAACTTCTCAAAGTTTTCTTGCACAGTACTGTACCTTCATTTTTTACAATATTATCACTTTTATGATAACTAGCAACTTACAAGCTTCACTGTTATAATTTTTGCTGTTTCAACAATTTTATAAGACATCCAGAGACTCCAAGCAAATGATAACATGTCGACCTGAAACCTCATACCACCACCAAAATGGTATGCTGATACATTTGCCACAACCAACCAGCCAGGTGTAGACAGTTTGTTGCAACTTATCAAAACCTAACAGCCTTTTATCCCTATTTCCATGAAAACTGAGTTCCAAATATAACATTAACACCTCAGAAAGCAGGCCAAGCCCAACAACTGCCTCTCCACCTGTAAGTGCCTATTGCAAGTTGACATGTGCACAGTTTAGTATCTCACAAAAGATCTCATTACCAACAGTTAGTACAGAGTGGCATTGTCAAGTACTCACTTGACAACCATGCCATATTGTAATATTTACAATACAGAAAAATAACACACTGTATTGCCTCTTATGCCTCAAGCTTATCCTTCCCCTTTCTTCTCATCAAAACCAGGGCACGGAGATAAGACCAGAACCAGAGACCTGTTGCTGTACTCCCCAGTGTAAACATGTTTTATAGACACTACGACATAATCTTCAACATTGTATCGATGTGTACGAGATCCTATAAAATTATAGTGAGGAAGACCAAGAAAGAATAAAAGAGCAAGAAAGAATAACTTTACAAACACCCTGGCCAACACCCAAATTTCAGCAGTGTCTGAACATGCTAGCAAGACTGTCCACTGCCTCAACTGGAATTTATATCAAGTATGTAAACAGGGATTCTCACTCGTATATACCTGCAGAGTTAAACAGGCCATCCAAATCAGGCTCTACCCCAACAACATGAACCAGAATAGCAGGATTAGGATTACACATCCTTACTTGTGCACCATACTAAAACATGGCAGAGACTCAACCAATTACAGATCATTTATCAATAACGAAACAATTAGTTTAGCCAATCAAAACTTTGAGCAAAGATTGATAGTAAATTGATGGTGGTGAATTTTTAAATTCATATAATCTAAATTTGTTGGGAATAAAAATTTATTAACTTGGTACTGGTACATACTTAATTATGCATAAAAATCTCACCTATTACTTTATCAATCTAATCCTAACAAAACCCAATATGGCCCCAATATTCCCCAGCACGAAAATGATCTCTTAACGTATCATAGCTGCTATATACATTCTGTCAATATGTTCGTATTTAAAAGAACCTACTTGTTTATTATATTATTACTGAGTAAAGTACTGCATCTCCTTGACTGTAGCTTTCCAGCAGGGACACAAAGACCTACAAAACATTGCAAACAATCTAATTGAAATCACAATACTTTTGGCCTCATTCTTATATAAAAATTATTTCTAAAAACAGTAATGGAGGACAGATTTTAAAAAGATTCGAACGAGGTTAATGACATGATATAAAGCTTGGCAAAATTCAGTGAAAAACAGCACTAGTAATAAGCTACTCTTTCGAATCGTTTTAAAAACTGAAACAAATCATATGTTAGTTTTTAGCTAACTGAGTGAAACTGGTGACGTAACGATAAAAACAAAAGAGGCGAATGCAGGACTCCAGTACATTTGCATCATTCCACTGAGGCCTATACAAATCTATGTTACCTTTTCAGGTGTTTCAAAATTCTATTCGTTGCATGGCATCATCCCAAACTAACGATACAGAGAAGAACGCGGCTCAACCGAACGTCAGGTATACAGAACAAGGACGCTACGTAATAAGGGGCACATGTAACTTTTCACACTCTTCGGCAATAGCCAATACAAACGACGAAGTTTTCAGAAAGGGCTACAGAAGGCAACATAGTTTTCGTGTTTATCAAGTAAACCAAAAGTACCTTGAAGTGTTGTACGTCTTTGTCCTGTTTTGGCCACGACCTGCCTCACGATTTGTGCACAACGAGTAATGCTCCTCCCGGCGGCCATTTTGGGAATTTTACTTTGAGTGGGTGACTACCGCTGGCCATTATCAGTCCTAACTTACTGGGACGCCTATGGGAGTTGATGAATAGAATCATCAACCTCATTCATATTTGGGTAACTATATTGGCCGCTTTGATTTATCTGTGTTTGGGCTGTACGCTTTGGAGCTCTAAAGCAATGAAAGCACAATAAAGCAATGTTTACTTACCGAAGAGCGCGACGAATCTCCTTTCAAGATGGCTGTCTCCTCGTGCTCAAAACTGAATCACGTGATTTGGATTAAATTTATATAGATCTGTCCACAATTATAACTCCACGGACACTTTCTCCACACTGCAATAACTCATTCATTGCGCATTCGCGCATGTGAATGAGTTAAAAATAGGTAATAAATAGCCTTCAGGACTCTAACAGATGTCATTTTTCCATCGAATATTATAGACGTTCTTCCCTTGGTACCTTTGGAGAGCAAAACTGTTTCCTTTCAATCAATAGATTATGGTTGCTTATTCTTAGTTTAGTCAGTTCCTTCCTAAAAGATATGTTTCTAATTAACACAAATAGTTTTCAGGTTCATAATTTGATTTAATATTTTTATAGAAATTTAAAATTTTTCAGAATTTTCTTCTTCTGCAAGTGCTCCACATGGTGATGTAGTTATTGTAACGGGGAACTAGCTCTTCACTTTCACCTTCTTTAATTTACTTTATTGGGTTTGGTGGCCTCTGTCCTGGCTTCGGCAAAGCCGGCGTGGCTAAACTTCGGCCAGCACAGAGGACCAACTTAGTCCTACAACAACGGTAGCAAAATCACCGCGTGATCAAAACAAAAGATCTAAACAAGAATTGACTTGCTACGTGCAGACATCCTGTAGCTGCTTGGTATACCAATTTTAAAACATTAAAAAACCATAACCAATACAACGTTAAAAAAACTTTTTTAATGTTTTAACGTTTTAGTTTTTAACGACCATTCAGATCGTTAGACCATTAGATCATTCATTGATCCGACATCAGCAGAATTTTCGTTAACGGTTGCCTGGACTTTTTCTTCTACCAATTTTGTCCAATCCTCCTCATATATATGAATATATATGAAAACTTTTATGTCCAGCAGTATCATTTAGGGTTTTAGGCATAATTAAGGCTTGTTTTACAAGAATATTATCTTTACAAGAATATTATACTTGTGCGTCACTGTATTTTCTTTTGTTTTTTTTTGGTTTTATTTAAATTTACTGAGAGCCCCCATTTTGAACAGAATTTTGAAAGAATATCAAGACTATTTTGTAAGCCGGCTGCAGTTTGTGACAAAATTAATAAGTCATCTGTGTACATTAAACAGAATGTTTATACATTCATTTTCTAACAGTTTTGGTACTTCATTTATACGAATATGTTTATTAGTAAGCGTGTTAACTATCAAAACAATCATTTGAAGTGCACATTCACTTTGATTATGACATCATTTCAACATTCATTTGCTTCATTTGCTTATGTTATTATTCAATGTCATCAGTCAACATTTTAGTTTTTTTTAAAAAAACCGATCTGATTTGTATACATACCGATGATCATGCTTTGTTTCTGTACACCTAAAGTAAAGTAATAGTGCGGTGATCGTTGTCTGTGTAGATAATCGATTACTTATTGATTGTTTGCCTAAATGTGATCATATCGCAATAAGCAAACAAAACATGTCGATGGGATGAAAGCGACGAAAACGGCAGTAAGGCTTTTGGAAATTTCAAAGAGATTACGACGTCAAAGTCTTCAATCTTATAATGTCAATAATAATAAAAACTGTACATCGTTACGGCATTAACTGGGCTACCTGTGCATGAGCTTTTGTGAAAGTTGTGTAACACCAGTTCGTTGTAAATCAGAGTATTTGAAAATTATTGTGATTATAGATTTTTTTGTTTTTGAACATCTTTCTCTGCAGAGAAACGAAGGAAAAATAGCTTGTTTTTACCTTTGTTCCTGAACTTTGAAACCAAGCATTTCTCAATTTCTCGTTTTGCTACAGAAAAAATTATAAAATTCCTTGACCCAAATATGGTTTTCCAGTTTATGTGTGGGATGCAGAAATTTTAGGTAATTACCAATGGAGAAAATCTAGCTTTGTGTTATTATTAATCATCAGTTTTGGTCAGCGGCGCCAGGAATGGCTGCCATGTATGTTTTGCTTGTGTGTTGTATTTCGTGCATAATTGCTTCTCAAAAGCCATATGTTGACCAGCACGTGGTGCAGTGTCAGTTCTAACTGGCCGGTGGTTTACCTGGTGTACTTTTGGCCTCATTTGCATCGTTCTGGACCCTGTGCGACCTTCGATATTGGATACCAATTAACACTTCGAGTGTCAGCCATCTTGGATTGGGAGCCCACCCTTCTTCTAGGGATAAATCACCATCATTGGTCCATGTTAGCTCTACTCTTAAAGCCATCAGAAAAGAGATGCCAAAGCAACGTATTGATGTTGAACTTTGGACCCGATTAAAAGATCTTGGTATTAGAAACACAGTACGATCAAGACGCCGTCGCTTACAAAGAGATCATGGCCTACCTTTGTCACCGTATACCACAGGAGCTCCAGCAATTAGAAATTATGGCTCTGTTTTCGGTGTACCATTTTGGCTAATGTTCGGTCTTTAGTACCTAAACTGGACGAGCTGTATTCTCTGACCAAAGTGTTTGAGGCTGGAATAGTGCGTTTAACGGAAACATGGCTAAATAACACAGTATTGGACTCCATCGTACATATACCTGATTATATATGCTTCAGGAAGGACTAGTGCACTATGGCGGAGTTTTGCCTATATAAACTCACTCAATCCCTGCATTAGGTTATTGGATTTCGAGAAATCTGAAATTGAGTCACTCTGGAAACATATTGGTTGGAGTGTTTTACCATCTCCACTCCTCCAATGCTGAGAAGAATTGTCGGCTAGTGAAACATTTTGAACAAAACACCTCCTTATTTCTCAAAAGCCACCCAAACGGTATTGTCTCTGTTACAGGTGATTTTAACCCTGCTAGTACGGGCCTCAAAGAGACCTTTGTCAAATACAAGACTGGGTTAACTCAAATGGTTAAGGTGCCAACAAGAGACACAGGCACCCTCCACTGGTATTTGACAAATAGACCCAAGTTTCTTAATCCTCTAGTTCAGTTTCCAAGAAACTGAAACAGTTTCCAAGATGTATCAGGAAAGTGGATTGAGGAAACAAAATAAACAGAAAAAGGAGAGATATAGTAAACAAAGCTTCCAAGAAAATTTAATTGATATCAATAATGTAGCCATCAACAAAACGTTTTTTGAGTTCCCGTTTAAAACAAGGAAAACTCAAAGTTTTTAGCTGTTAAAAGTTTTTAGCTGTTAAATCTTGGCAAAGCCGGGTATCGAACCGGGGACCTTGTGGTCAGAAGGCAGAGATCTTACCAACTGCGCCAACCACGCAAATAACAAAAAAAAAAAAACCAATAGATTTAATAGAATTGCTTTTAGGGGTGTTTTGCACAAAGGGCTGAGCTTCAATAGTGATAAGCCATTGTGCAATACCTTGAACATTTCTCACAATTTCTCACCTGGTGATGATCTCCGATCATAATTACTCGCTTTAAACGATTGTAGCCATCCTCTGGATTCTAATAAAATAACAAAACTTACAGTCAAACCGGATGTTCTTTTGATGACAACCTTGCAAACATCCGCTGCAACATTGGGATTTTCATTGACAGTTTGAGCGGAGCAATTTGCAAGTTTTGTTTGATGTGTAAGTTGCAAATTGCTTACATAAATCGCAGTCGTACAACTTCACTATACAAAAGGGAACAAATAATTGCCTTGTGGTGGTGTAGTGAAAACAGACACAAATTGTAGAAGTTGTGGAATTGTCGCCACAAACCGTTTCCAATATTGTAAGCAAGTGAGCTGAGCAACTTGCTCGTGCAGGTGGCAACTTTCTCTGCTCAAACTAATCATAAGAAACAGAAACAGCTGCAGTTTTAAAAATCTCTTATGACAAGCAGTTAAATATCTTTCAAGTAGTTTTGATGACGCTTTTAATGCTTTAGGAACAAGAATTTTGTTTTTTATAGTTTCAAATATAGGTTTTGATTATCTTTCTAGTAATTAGGATATTTTGAATTTAAAGTAATGAGACCTTATATATTGCTATATTTATTATAATTAATAATATTACTACGGTGACCAACATTATTATGATTATTATTATGATTATTATTATTATGATTATGATTATTATGATTAAAATAACATTATTATTACTATTATTATTGTTGTTGTTGTTATAATGAATATGTTCTTCACTATGGCCTAAATATATTAAAACTGGTTCAATTTTATCGTCCATTGCTCAAACTAACTTTCATACATTAACGTACTCTCAAACAACGAAAAATATAACTTGAAATAATCTTAAATATATTAAACCAATGACATATTGAAACTACAACGAATATAATCATGCATGTTGGTAGAAACGAAAATCCGATCGAAAACTAATTCACAAATATATACTAGGCACCAAACTAAATCTCTGCTTTTGTTGCCAGTTGCTCTGCATTTTATTGAAATTTGTTATAGAAATAAACCCTCTTTTTTAATATAGACATAACTCCCCTAACAATGAATATAAGCAGTTTAATCCATTTTAACTTCGTTCTTCATTCAAAGCAATGCTATACACAGTTATGAAACACGACTTGCCACAAACAAATCGTATTACATTCGATTCCAAGAACAAGAATAAATTATGGTATTTTTACAATACACTTTCAAGGCCCAAAAGTTTGGAATTCCATCGCGGAAACTTTAAAATCTGTTAGACTGAAACAATTCAAAATCAATATCCAAGAAAATTTAATGAGGGAGTACTGATATTTATATCACTCACCAAGTAGCAAAATACGATTTGTTTCTGCCTTTCTCTGCTTATTTTTGATTTTTAATGACGTCTTTTATATATATTCCTAGTTTTTCATGCAATGTAGAATTTTGTACCCGTCAATAATTACCTTAACCATTTTCCTCAACTGGCTTCTTGACTAGTTTAGCTTTTTAGTTATTCAGGAAGCCAGTACCCTTTCTTATAAACATAATTATTATTTTTAAAATTATCGATGTATATTAATTTTTTAAGGGTACAAATAAAGTGTTGTTGTTGTTGTTGTTATGTATCAAGAAATGGGGTTGCATTCGTTGTTCTTTGTTCCTTCAAATAAGGAAAAATGCCTCAAACGGAGGACCTACTATTCAAACCAAAACAAAGGAACACTTTCGAGGCAGATTTGTGGCCAATAAAACAATAGCGCTTCAGTCATCCATGAATTTGCTGAACGCAACCATAAGAATAGCCCTTTCTTAATATCATGGGGATTTTAACGTTATATTACCTGAAGCAGCAGAGGAATGAAGGTTTCTATTTCCAGAATTTGAGCGGCTTCCTCCATCAGAACGTTGTCGTACTGCAAGCAAAGTCAATGGTCAATTATTAAAACCTCTAATGATTAGCATGCTCGAATGCTAAATCTGCTCTATTGTTAGTAAAAACCTATGCAGCTATCAATGTTATGCCCATAGGGGGAGGGCGGGCAAGGGGTGAGGATTTAACATGTGCCACAAAAATGACAAAATCTACCCACAGGGGCATGAACAGACGATCAATTTAGGTCAAAATCCCCTCCCTTATACCATATAATCTGTGATTATAAGTCATAATTTGCTGTCAAAATCTCGCCCCCGGGGAAAATCTTTTCCTCAGAACACGGCAAATGTATCAAATACCCACTCTTGCACGTCCTCCCCCTCCATGGGCATAACATTGACAGGTGCATTACAAACATTTACATAAAAGCTTCCAACCTTGAAACCAAGCTCCACCATGTCATGTCTCCTCAGCGCAGCGTGGGTGCAGGTCATGGCGATGATCTTTGCTTCTTTCACTAACAAATAGTTTGTTCTATCGCGACCTAAGATAAACCATAAACAATTCAATTAAGAAATTAATTCCTGGGTTTCGAACTGTGGAATATGTTGCTAACAAACTAGCAGCTCTGGAACTCTTAGAACTAGTTTTACCTGCAATGATTAGCATGAGTGACAATAAACATATGTTACGACGCATATGAATGACAATAAGTATATATAATACAGGGCCGTACTTAGCTCATTTTGACTGGGGGG
>JANCMA020396349.1:0-10000 GCA_024336925.2 Zoanthus solanderi
ACATCAAATGAATAAAAAACATAAGAGCTAATAATAATAATAATAATAATAATAATAATATTATTAGTATTATTATTATTATTATTATTTAGGTGCCGAGTCTTCTAGCTGGCCCAAAGGCCTACTAATTGGGGACACCATCTTTACCACTCTAAGGTGGATGGAGACCTTTCACATGAGAGATACAAACACAAACACAGATAAAACTATGTCTCCTAGGGCCTATGTACAATTTAACATCCTTATCTGAGAAGCAAATGTCTAACCATTTGCAGATTTGATTATAGAGCAAAGACAGCATCTTCTGTGTAATTATTTTAAGACCCTGCAGAGTGCTGGTCTGGTTGGGAATTGAACCCAAGCCTCCTGCAAGATGGTCTAGCACCTTATCAACTACTAGGCTAACCAGATGGCTAACAAAGCTCTGATCCTCTTGCTCCAATGTACAGTACCATTTGTGGGAAAGGCAGGCCAGGATATTTCATGGAAACTATCGTTTCCGGTAACAAGTTGGTTCCGTGATGGCAAGATGACGGAACCGAAAAATGATTTCCGATAGTGATATGAGCAGAATCAGTTGTTTAAATTTGTAAAAAATACAATAATGGCTATTGCAAAATGTCAACACATTAAATATAACCAACAGAAGAGTGGAGTTCAGATAGCTATTTAAATATACCAAATAACTAATTCAAGCTATCAATTTCCAATAGTACGTTATGTTTGCTTACTAAAAATATATTCATTATAAAAGTCCAGCCCTATTTTTTTATACTCTCCTTTATAAAAAAAAGTTCTCATGATCAAAATTTACAAAACCTAAAAGTGGTTTCCAACAGTTTCCCATGAATCTGATACACAGAACCAAAAACTGGTTTCCGAAAATTTCTGAAATCTTCAGGCCTGGAAAGTGTACATGCAGGAATGAGGGACTGCGGACACAGTTGCATGTGGTTTAGTTATATTTTATGGCTAACACAAAAAAGTTTTCACACAAAATTTCATTGTTTTTATTCATGTGCCACCAGATATTTCAGTGAAGTGATTGAGTTATGCAACGACATCAGTCACATAATTTGAAGAATCAATTTAGTGCATTATTTCATTGTTTCCACCTTATAATGAAAATCAAGAGAAAAATCAGTGAATATATGTTTATCAATGATGTTTTGGTCAATATTCTTGGTAATTGTTGGATTCTGAGAAACCCCATAAATTAGCCACCATATTGTATGGTAGCACCATACAATTAATTTTATTGTATACACAGTGCATATTCAGTCGCTTATATATTTGAGTTGAAAATTATCTTATCTGGCTAAAACTTGGTCAAGCTACGAAATTTTTAGTCCTCTTTCAGAAAAACATAAAATTTTAATTCAGGAGAACCTTTGAAAAAAAGTCACTTTTTAGGTGCAAACCATCTACGTGTATATTGAGATATATAGAATTGTCAAGCAATTTAAAAATTAAAATTGGTTCAAAAGTTAAAATCGATTTGTAGTTTATGCTAAGCATGTAGCTCAACAACTAACACCCTCTATTTCATTAATGTTCAACACTGACATGTTTTGATACAGTGCAAGATAAAAAGACAACTTAATAAGCTTTACCTGCAAAATGTGGCCAGATTTTATCAGATGCAGATGCAAAATCAACTGGTGACCTGAAAAACCAAAAAATGGTAGAATCATTAGATTTCTGATAGTTATAAACAATTTTTATTAAATATTTCAATGTACAGTACACCTGTTTTAAGGAGTGCTGCCAGAGCATGTACTGTACCTCTTTCTCCCAAGACTGCTATAATAATAATTTGGCAAACTTATCAGTACTGTTTTTTTGGGGGGAGGAGAGAAGTACTGAGAAAAAATTAATGTTAGCAAGCAGTCAAGATTCAAGTTACTCATTCCCAATCATTTACTGAGGAAGAATGAGGAAGTAGTAAGCTGGACGTTCAAAGAAACATCATTATCATAATCATCACCGTCATTTAATGTTTGCATTTGCCCATCTAGGTTTGGGTTGGACAGGCAATGACTGCCTTCCACGCACATCCGTCAATCCTGCATCACACACTTCTCCATGCCTAGCAAGTTCACACCTCCCTCTGCCCTTTTCACATATTGTCCAAACCATCTCAGTCAGTTCTCTGCCTCAACTTAACAGAAAGGTCTTCAAATCCAAAGAACCAGTAATTATAAATGGAAAAAGAAATAAAGGTCAGCAGTTGAAGAGATGGAAAGACAAATTGAGAGAGAGGATGGAAGAAATTGGACTTAAATACTGTACAAGTTAGATCTCCAAGTCTAGGGATTACATGTAGGGAAGGAGAAAATGATTTAAGCTGTATTTATCTGTGACACCTGAAAAACTGTGTTGAGATAATTTATATTATGGAGAGTCAACTACAAGCAGTCAATGAACTTGCTATTTGTAATTGATACAATCTGCATTATTAATTTTATGTTTTAGTAGTACAGTACATACTTATTTAGCTGTGTACTGCTAATATTGTAACTCTCTCTATATATAATTATACTGTACAATTCCACCTGGTTAGCCTAGTTGGTATATATTGGTGCCAGTCTGATCATGCAGGAGGCTTGAGTTCGATTCCCGGCCGAACCAACACTCAGGGTCTTAAGATCTGCAAATGTTTAGACTTTTGTGTCCTCTTGGATAAGGATGTTAAACTGTAGACCCTCAGAGACATATCTGCATTTATGTGTGTGTCTGTCACGTGAAAGGTCTATGTCCACCTTAGGGTGGTAAAGATGGTGTCCCCAATTAGTAGGCCTTTGGCCAGCTAGAAGACTGGACACCTACAGTGTAAATAAAATTATTATTGTTATTATTACTAATTGTTATTATTTTTATTATTATTATCATTATTATTATTATGTCCTCATCTATGAAAAATGCATTGCCAATTTGGTAGAGCTCATGAAAATGGATATTGGTTGCTTTGGTAAATACTAAAGCACACTGACAGTAACTTGGTCTGATTCTTTTCTGATCCAGAGATTCCACCCCTTCATGATCAAGATGATCAAGGGAGGATTGATATAAAAATTATCAGTAACATTATCTTTCTGTGCCAGTATCAAGTATCACATGAGATCGACAAGGTTGAATTTACCTTTACCATATAATCTAAGGGAGTTAAAAAAACAGCAAACAAGAAATTCAAAAAGAATAACATTGGGTTGTTTTTGCAACTCCATACTAGCTAGATCATGACCAACACATATAATTGTAAAATACTTTGCATAAGTTTTTGATTGTTTACAAGCAGTAATAAATAATTAAAAATAGAGGAGACTGAGGGGAAAACGGGATGCTGGAAAAGACCCTCAAAAACTAGAGATTTCTGGCCAAAATGAGAGGGTTGGAATCTCAGTCTCTGTTCACATTTTTTTAGGTAGCGTTTTGATTCTCTATGCTTCCCCAAGGAAAAATCCTGCATTACCCCTGGCTTAATTAATTGTTGGTAAAGATTGATTAACTGACATAACAATAAAGTATTTCATACTATTACAGTACACTGTAAGTATCAAATGTTTTGCTCTTTAAGCTGTTTTGTAGATGTTTTGTTACTTATTTTTGAGCACTTGGCCTTATAACTTTAAATCTTAGTGATAAAATTTTACCGTTTT
The DNA here is from genome assembly GCA_024336925.2 of Zoanthus solanderi. Lineage (NCBI taxonomy): Eukaryota > Metazoa > Cnidaria > Anthozoa > Zoantharia > Zoanthidae > Zoanthus > Zoanthus solanderi. The sequence continues at coordinate 3,660 of JANCMA020396349.1, forward strand.
TGTGAATCTTGCAATTCTGGATCTGCTCCCTTTTCAAGGAGAAGCATAACAATCTGTAATGGAGTGAAACAGAGCACCAGACAAGTTAGCAGTATCCATCTGCACGTACTATAGGGTACATGTACGCTTAAAGTTCTACATACTAAATCTAATTATTTTGTATTTCTTACAACAATACAATGATTGTATAAAATTCTAAAATAAATTGGATATTACAAGCATTCTGATTGGTCAACAAATGAATTTTCATAGCATTATAATTATAAAGCACGAAAATTATGTGAGCGATATATTATAATTGGTGTCTAAGTTGTGATAATTTACAGTTTCATAAACAAATAAATAAATATAATAATATTGTTTACAAAAAGAAATAATAAAAACATTTTCTCCATGCTTTCATAACCTGCTCAAAATGTTGGCAAGGTTAATGTGAGACTTCTTGAGCAGGTGAAAATCCTTGACTGTATCTCAGGCTTTCATTGATCTGCTTTCAAATTCTTTCAAATATTTGTCTCGGTTTTCACCAGGCTATAATATTATAATAATTATACAGGGTTCATGCTAAGGTACAAAATATTAATGAAAAACAAGGAGCTTTCAAGGAATAATCAAGGACTTGACAATGAGTTTTTAAGATGGCTCATGATCAGCAATATTATGTTATAAAATGTATTAAATTTTTCTATGATACCCTTTGGCTTACAAGCATTATTTGAATAATTAGTTAAAAAAAAAACTTTAATTTTACAAAATGTTCCCAAAAAAGTATTAGTGAGTGGCACATTTACAACTAAGGAAGAAATATTTTTCTTAAGGTGAGGCCCCAAAAATTGCAGAGTTGATCTGAAATTCAAGGAGTTTTCAAGGAGTCTGAGCTGAATTTCTAAAATTTAAGTACTTTTCAAAAGCCTTGAAAAAGAGAATTGCATTTTAGGATTTTTCAAGGAGTTTAAGGAGTAACATGTAACATGAACCTTGTATATTTTTTATATGAAGGCATAAAGAACATGTACTAAATGTTTTTCAAAAAGTGTAAAACATTTAAAAAAATAAAAGTTTATCAAGAGATGGTTGGATAACAGCATAGAAATTTACGTTTTTTGGAACTTTTGATTTCAAAATTTTCAGAGTGTTTTTTAAAACATCAAATTAAATCCCACTTTGGGAGTCTGTGTTTTATCTTTCTCTGATAAATTCTGCATCCAACTTACTGTATATATATTGTTTACCTTTCCATGTTCTTGGAATGTTGCAGCATGAAGAGGTGACCATAATGTTCCTTTGTTCTGTGAATTTACATCTGTTTGAATTCGCAAAAAAATCTGTTGTTGCAATGCCAATTAACCCACATCAGATCTCTAAGCTGCAGGTAACTATTATAATTTGCTTTCTGAATGAAGAAATCTAACACTTTAATACAACAGGCAAACTTTTTCTTGGTGAGATATATATGTGATGCTAAACCATTTTCTTACAGTACCCTCACTTATAAAGTTAACATACCTAGCTCTCAGAATGTGCATTAATTATTTTTATTTATCTTTAATTAATTATTGAATAATGTACATCAGTCTTTGTACATTACTAACAGCTTTCAACTTTTAACATGTATATTGTACTTAATACACATATCTTACAGTATATGCAATGTGCATATAAAATTATCTTGATCTACTGAATCTGAAGATATATACTGTAATTACTGTATGTGACAGAAGGGAGAGCACAAGATCCTTTGTTAAACATTGTAAAAAAAATCATTTTATGTAAATCAAATCATAATTTTTGAGAGTTCTTAGAATTCAAAAAAAGTGTGATACTGAATGATCTGAAACCATTTAAATATCTAAAATATATTAGAAACATTTAATAAGCTAAAACAGGAGACAGTGGTGAGCATTTTGTGTTAATATTTAACAATTATCCCATTCATGAGCATGTATTGGATATGAGATGGTATCTACTAGATAGCTACATGTACAGTATAGATTGGCTATATATAACCATTCTCATATCCAACAAGCATAAAGTATTACGTACTGCATGTCTAATTAAGATAGACAAAAATCAAGCATTTTTGAGTTGAAAATTGAATTATTTTTTTAATTACAAAACTAATAATTGAGGATAGATTAAACAGAAATAAGAACTTGTATATGAATTATGGCAGCCCAGGGTTTTCAATAAGTTTGAAGTAGGTGGTGAAAGTTCAGAAATAGATGGTGAAGAAGCTGATATTAATTATTTCTCCTTTCATTTGCATGGTCTGAGTAGTTTAGCTACCAAAGAAGGTGACAAATTCATTTCAAGTAGGAAGGGAAATTTGCTGGAGCCCACCTCTTATTGAAACCCTAGCAGCCACATCATACAGTCATGTTTTCTATCTTTTCAAATTTTTTTATGGAGATTTTGAAAGAAATAAGTAAACATATTTTACTAAGAAGCATTTAATTCATGAAATTATTTCCAATCAGTTGGTTTAGACATTAGTATCCATTTTTCAACTGGACATCTTGAGTTCCTTTTTTGCCAAATTGACCAAAATCTCTTTTGTCAACCCTTTTTTATGTAACACCAGTACCCCCTGCATTTTTCTAAACCTATTTAAAAATCAGGAAAAAAATAACTCGGAGGTTTTGGTTTTTAGTGTTTCCACATCATAAGATCTAACAAGTGATTTGTGTACTAATCACAGTGCTTGAAAATTTAGTATTATATAATTGAGTTTATTATATATTATTCTTTAATAAAATCATTAATTTTACCTGCACCCTTTTCTATCAATGACTTCACAACATCATAGAAACCCCAAAAACAAGCTGTAAGGCAAAAATTACTAATAAATTATAAATTATGATAAGTTAAATAGCAAGCAAATTAGATATAAAAACATAAATACTGTTAATGATTGATGAATACAAATACTTGATATTATATCATTTTATAAATAATACAATTTTTAAGATTAAAAATATTTATATATTAAGAAAATAGAAAGGGTTTTGATCACAGAATGTTGAGATACATGTCAAGAGTAAGATGGCAGGATGGGATTACTAATTAAAAATTTATACATGAAGAGTGAAATAGATAACCGCCAATAAGAGTTATACATAACCACCGCCTGGTTAGCCTAGTTGGTAAGACGCCAGTCTGCTGTGCGGGAGGCTCGGGTTCGATTCCTGGCCGGCCTCATCCAGCCAAGAACTGCCATATTCCTAAAGAAGTGCACTTTGTGCTTTCCTTCCTGATGTTGGTGCCCATGGTGAAATAAACAACAGGGTAGATACATCTTAAATGCACCGAATATTACAGAGCTAAGCATTTGTGTCTCACCTAGGACACCAGCATCACCATTCAAACTTGACAAAATGTATTTGTTGGAAATAATGGACCCGAAGCTAAAAAGGTACCATAACCCCATCATAACAGCTTGCCGAATTAGAATCTCTTTCAGTTCAAAGTCAGACTTGCCATTTTCTACAGGTGACAGTGGTGTTTCTTCAATTTCCTCTTGCTCTGGCTTTAAAACTGGAGCCATTTTTGGTAATGAAGCAAACTCCAGTGTTACAATTATAGCACTTTTCAATCACTTAAGTAAAAATGGACTGAATATGTTAAATATTTCTAACTTAGACTATCATGCTGCTGTAAAACTAAACAGTTGCTTTGTTTATTTATTACTGAAATCAAGTCAACAATAGATTGAAGATACAGTTGTAGAGTTGATCTTGCACTGAGTCTCATCAAGAAAGTTTTTCAGCATCAAAACTTTACAGCCTCTTAACTGATCACTTGTTCAGGAATGCAACCTAAAACAGATGTACAGAAAAGAAAATTTTGTTAATTATAGGTACAGTACCACATATACTAGGCTTTTTAAAAATGTATTTAAAATTCTATTGATACTGGGATCATGAAATTTATCTAAGTCTAATAGTACTATTGAGAGAAGTTACTTTTTATTAATTAATAGATAAATTTACATTAATTTTAACACTCAGTTTTGTACAACAAAACAATTAAAGAAATATTTTAATAAAACGTTCAGTGATTCAGAAATGGTATTTTATTAAAAGTTGAGATGGTCTAAATACTAGATTTGTGAACAAATTAATTATAAATTAACCTTCTCGGAGCAGCACTGAACACAACATTTTTGTATATAATAAATTTATAACGCTTACATTACTATACACACAGTCTGCTTCAATTCCTTACATAACTGACTCTTTGAGGTTGAATTGGCTGTAATTAATGATTTTCCTAAATATTGTATCAGCCACACAATATGAAAGTGAGGGAAAGAGCTGGAAGGGTTCTATTAACCAACAATTAAATTACATACACTCCCATGTATTAGTAGGGAATGAAGATGGAATAGTGGCTATTACTTCATTTAGAGGACACAGATTTAAACAAGCTTTCTGACTGGCTGAATTAAGGTTGGGGTAAACTTTATCTTTTCTTTGATTGGCTCAAATAATTTGTGTCTTCTAATGTACATGAAGTCAAAGCCAGAATAGTGGATATGACATATTGTGAATTACATTACAATTAGAGCAATGCATATGCCAGCATGAACAAATAGCACTGACTTTCAAGTGTTTCTAGAATATTCATAGGTTTTAGAAAGTCATCCATGGATAATTTTCAATAGAAAGTATTGTTCAAAGATTTTGTAAAAGTCATGGATTTTAAATGGCTTGTTTTTTGAAAAAGATTGTTTAATTTATGTTTTGTGGGTGTGGGCATCAAATGGAGAATGTTGTAGCCTTCACAATTACAAAGCTAAGTATTCAGATCCTGTGTCCAAAATCAAAGATGCCTACAGCATATGTACTGTAGCTACTCTCCCAGAATGTTAAATCTACTGTATATTTCAAGATTTGGAAGTTCAAGATAAAAGTTTTGAAAAATTTTGTAAACTCAAACATGGATATTAATTTATTGGAAGCAGTGTTTTTTCTTCTTGGGTCTGTAAGTTAGAAGCGAAATTTAATTACAAGAAACATTGAGCAGGACTGTAGAGAGAGGAATTTAAAGAACTGGGTTTTATATCATGAACAGAAACAAGTAGTGACTGAGTGAAAAATGGAATGGAGAGGATAGTTGTTTAATATAATATGTAGCTCAAACCAAGTAAGATTAATAATATACTATAGTTTTTGATACCTGCCTGATACATATATGTTGATCATACTGTGAATATGTAAATATTCATATTCCTTAATAAAACAATTACTGTAAGTTCAATAATGTGGATTCAAAAAGGCTTTTTATCATTTCCAAAATTATTTTACTTTATTTAAAATCTTTAAGTTAGTTTAAGTTATATAATATTTTGTAATTGAACGTATTATATACGTGAAATAAACCAACAAATTCCTTCGCTTTAAAAATTGCTTAAATTGGAAAACATTAATACAAACGCATTCAAAAAATTAAATAAACAAACGATGACAAAGCGCCGACTAAGTGTCTAATGCAATAAATTTAAAAATCCAATAATTATAAATACGCATCTTCCTTGCCGACTGTAGGCAAATCTGTGAAACGGAAGTACAGTAAAGCTAAGACTCCACATTTTAATTCCAGTCAGAAATTTTAAAACAGACAACTTATTCAAAATAAAGCCTTAGGGTAAACAAACAAAACTTAATCATAACTTTTAGTTATTCAGCGACATTATATCCTTTTTAAGACTATTTTGTAAACATATTATAAAGAGAAAATTACGCGAGAATTAAATTGCAAACTACAAATTTGCAATATTTTCCGCGCAATAGAGTAGATTGGAAAATTCAGTTGGCAATCTACCACAGAATTGTACACGTCTTTAAAATACAACAATACAACAAATATAACAATACTTAGCTTTAAAAAATTTCCAGAATAAAGGATCAACAGCACAGCATATACATTAAAAGTTGACATATACCTTACAAGAAATATGTGTTGTTAATGCCAATGTAAACCTCAAACTGGAAACGTCAGAAGTATGATCAGCTACTGACCTCTTTATTGATACGGTTTCAAAATCGGTCAAGTTGGAGAACTTTCTAATAAAGTTGAAGATTCAGGGACTGCTTTTTAAAAAGCTCCTGTAAAAATTTAATTTTTTAGATTTCAGGTCTCGTGGCTAAGAATGCGGTGTTACACTACGCTGATTGCAGGCTCAACTCAGGCTTTTTCGCTCCTAGATGGCTGCCAACGGAGAGGAAATGTGTTTTTGTGAACGGAGTCTTTTTGGTGGTGCCATAACCTGCCGATTGCCTCCAGATGCTCAAGATATTAGGTAAATTAGTAGAGTTTTGAACGATGGTAACTATTGATTT
>JANCMA020396457.1:0-11232 GCA_024336925.2 Zoanthus solanderi
GGTAAAATTTTGCAGATCCCCCCTTCAACAACACAACACTGTCGTGATCTCCCCTCCTAGGTAGGGGCAACGTCAGTGATCCCCCCCCCCCTCCCCATTTTACTAACAACAAATTGGCAGGTCTGTTCAGCATCTAGGTATTTTCAGTGACAAGGTGGGGGTGTAATTTCCAGAATGTGACTACAGTGACTGTACTAGTTACAGTAGGTCAGCAGAAAAATGTAAATCGCCGACTTTTCTGTAATCGAGGCTATAAAAACTTGCCAATCACTCTTATTGAGTAATTGTTAGGGTAAGACTTACATATGTTTAGCTTTAATATGGTTAGGTTTAGGGTTTATTATTGCATGAATGTACGTACTTCTGCTTTAAAATTTGAAATTACATCCACCGATGACAAGGTTTATTTTTGCAAACTATGAAAGTGAGCTGGTTGTCCAAGATTGTTAAGAATAAGTTAGGAGCCAATATTAATTTTTGTTAGTTCAAGTCAACCTACCATTTAGAAATGATTGAACATTTGCACACAGTTTCTTGGCAGCTGCTGTGTTAGTGGAACCAAGTGAATCATAATGACAAAATAAATTGTTTATTTTTCTGTACACCAGTAAACTCCTGTGGGGAAACCCATTGAAAACACAAAATAAAAGTTTGGATTGAATCAACTGAAAAATACCAATCAACAATATACTTTCTAAGTTAGGGTCTCAATAGGGCTACAGGTATAATGAGGGAGCCCTATACAAATTGTCATTCATATATCTTGAAAATATCTGCCTTATTTCACGTTTCCAAATTATTCTGAATGTTGTTCACACAACAAAAAATTAATAGGTTACATGAAATTAAATTCTTTTTTCACGTATCAAGGATAAGGAAAAAGCTCAATCATGTGTCATGAAAAATTTATAGGGTACCCTAGTCTTGGAGGAAGGTTGGAGAAAATAACTGCTAGAAGATTTTTAATTGAAATGTCCATCAAAAGGTGTTCTCCAGCAGTTTTACGAATAGTAGTGGGTTTTGTTTCATACTGGTTGACTGGTGCATCACAAAAGAGCTTAGATTAAACTGTTTTTACTCTCTAGCATATTTTTCTGGTAATCACAAAACTTTACTGGGGCTTCCCAGGTCAAATTGTTAGTGAAATTATTGTCAAGAAAAAGATTGGTGCCAGTTTCATGGGTCACAAAGATTTGTAAAAGGGTTGAGCTGTTTACGTAGCTCAAGGCAAGAGAAACCCTTAGCACAGATCTAGTCTTAGCTGTTAGGCTTATTTCATGTTAAACACTTGTTGAAATCAAAGATGTATGTCCTGTATATATTCTTGTGGAACTACCTAAAATCCCTTGGTCTGTAATCTTGATACAAAAACCATATAAATTCTTAAAATGTGTTATCAGTTTTGTGACAACTGTAAAATCTTGTCATTCGGTCACCATTTAAAAGAGGTTGAGATGAAAATCACGTATGCTTGCCCGTTTTTGAGAGTTTCACAGAAATCAGAAAAAAATTTAAGAGTTTATATGGTTTTGAGGGACGCTGTCTCTGTTTATCTTAAAGGCATCAAACCTGGTCAAAATGACAACTGTGAACGTGATCTTTCATGTGGTGGTGTCAATTTATGGATTAGTTAAAATTTGAAACTAGCCCCAGTTCCCTGCGCAATTCCGGAAAGGCCAATTATAGCCGGCGTGAGAACAAATTTTCAAAATGGCCTCCTCGCGTCTTGTGGTGTTTGCATTTTTTTATTTGATGGCTATTTTTTCTCTCAGATAATCACCTGAGTAATTTTTCTAAAACAATAATTGTTTGCCTCGATCAGGCAGTGGGGTAGTGAAAATTGGTAGATATTTTTTTAAATACTGATGAAGTTTTTATTAACTGTTTTGCTGTATTAAGTTCGGTCATACAACACCCCTACATGCATATCTCGTTGCTTTTAAAAATGACTGAAAAAGGGGCCACAACCTGTCCAAGCTAAGTAATTCCTGTGTTACACAAAGAGGAAGGGTCGCTGATTTACTCTGAAGGCAAGTATAGGTAGCACAAACGAGCTAGTAGCTAACTTGAAACCACTATATTGGGCACTATGGCCACATTGATAGCGGGCTTTACCCCTTTAAACTACCATAAAAGATAGTGTGCCTGATTGCTAGTAGCCATGGACAGCTATTTCGTGTAGTAGAATGACAGGGCTTTCCCCTAAGCGGGCTAGCGGCCTTCGCTAGATCTTACTAGCAGCTGTTTGAGATTTCTAGGCCTCATCAGCATGGCATAGGTAGCAAACAGGCTCAGGTTCCCAAAACGAACATATAAATAATGGTAATTTAAGCGCAATGCTTGTGGGATGTGATTATAAAGATGAACTCGAATATAGATAGTACAAACGTGCTAGTAGCTAACTTGAAGCCACTCAAATGGGCACTATGGCTACATTCGTCACATTCCACAAGCATAGCGCTTTTACCATTGCTTATGAATTTAGCTCCAATCTACTTGAAGCAAACAATCAATACAGACAGAGCCTTCTTTTCAACTGATAATTTCCTAAAATTAATTACTACATCCCGTACACCAATTGGAAAAACCAATTGATCTACATTTGCATGAATAATTATTTTTTGTTAACATGAGGTAAAACATGAGTTAATTTGAAAGACTTGAAACGATATATAATCAATGGAGGCGACAAAACTCTTCGAATCTCCAAAGCAATCAAGGTAAAGGAACTTTTGTTCGGCGTCTTCTATTTGTAAACGCAGCAATTCCGAAAATCAACTTTTCAGTTTGAGTTTCAAAACTTTAACATCAAAATGAAGATTAGTTTGCCGATCAATGACTTCACCAACTCTCCGACAGTCTCTATATCTCGTAGGGGGACTGTTTTAGTCGTTGTCGAGTCCACTGTCTTTCTCATCCTCGATATCATAGCCTTTGTCGGTAACCTGTTAGTCTGTTTGGTTATTTACAGAAACCCCTCACTGCGTATAGAGTCACCAACAACTTCATCTTGTCACTGGCTCTCACAGATCTACTCAGTAGTTGTGATGCCAATTTAAACCGTGTCGTCACAGTTGGACAGGTGGATTGTACGAGAACATTTTTCGCAGATAATTTTATGGTGTCTCAACTCTGCTGGATTCATCTCTAGATTGAATGTGACGCTGTTAGCAATCAACCGGTATTTTCGAGTAGTCAGACCCCAGATGTACTCAAACATTTACTCCAAATAAAGCTCTGTATGGATGGCGATCGTAACCTTCGTTGTAACATTAGTTCTAGTTGGTGTTTCGTTACGAAACGTGTGAGTTTAATCCAAGACTCAAAACATTTAGGTTTTCAAATGCTGTTTCTCACATATATTTCTTGATGATATCCAATTTATAAGGAATTGCTCCCATTTTTGTTATCTCTATCTGTTATGTGAAGATCTACAAACCATCTTTCGTCAACATGACACGGCAGCCGCTCCGTCCACACAAGAAGGAAACTCTCCGTATGGAGTGGAAGAAGCCAAGATAACCAGGTTACTAAATTCAGTAGTTGTTGGTTTTTGTCTCTCTTGGTATCCTGCGTTCAATTTCACGACTTTAAACATTTTTAATTTGCTTCCTTTAGCTGCAAGTAAGTATCTTGTCTTTATGCACCTGTTTCCTACTTTTACAAGCAGTGTCATAAACCCACTGATTTATGGCTTTCTAAACCAATCTTTCAGATGGAATTATTAAAAATAGTTCGTTTACAATAAACAGTTAAATTCTCTACGAGCTAAATGGCCCATGGAGCCGGCGTTTATTTCCGGTTTATGTAGTGTTAAGCGGATAAGAGTGTGCAGATTGTACTGTATGAAGATAAGAAAATCTATCTAGCTAAATCTTTTAGGAGCCAAGTGGACAATGGAGCCGGCGCTTACCTCCGGTTTCTGTAGTGTTAAGCGGATGAGAATGTGCAAATTGTACTGTATGAAGATAAGCGGATGAGAATGTGCAGATTGTACTGTATGAAGATAAGAAAACCTAGCTAAATCCTTTACGAGCCAAGTGGCCAATGGATGCGGCGCTTATCTCTGGCTTCTATAGTGTTAAGCCGTTGAAAGTCGTTGACTCTGCCTGGACGGGACACTAGTGCATCGCAGCTTGGCTCCCAGCAGACGCTTGTACTCATTTACCTATGGAAAGCTGAGTTAGCTTAGGCGGAAAAGAAAGTCGAACAAATATTCAAATCTCGGCAGAGCCGGGATCGAACTGTAGACCTTGTGGTCAGAAGGCAGAAAGAAAGTTGTTACGGTCCAGGGTCTCGAATGTTCATTTCCTAACTTTAACAAGCGTATGAGAAACAAAATATCTAGAAGAAAAAAAGAACATTAGTGATCATTAGTGCGCACAGATTTTTTCCAACGCATTGACCTTTTTTATTTTTTGAGTTCATTCAATTTTTGAAATTTAAAAAAAAAAATTTATTTATACTCGGATTTTGGAGTAGCTGCGAAGCTAATTTCTCCGAGTTTGACACACACGCACACTTGGCACAATTAAAAACCCCAAGTAGTAAGAGGCAATCCAGTTGGATATTTATAAAGTGTGATGGATATGACTCAGGGATCACCCAAGACAAACCCAGAAAGTGATCAGAGGGAGATTTGAACCCGGAACTTCCGCATGCAAATCCAGCACCCTGACCACTGAGCCACGCTGCCTCAAGGAGATATCTGACAAAAAAGTCGAAAAACAAAAATTCCTTGTTGGGAAATAATAAACGTATTGATAAATATGTCAGCCTGGCGACATTTGAGTTCCTTTTATACTCGTGAACTCATTGAATTATTTTTAAAAATTTTGTAACACTCCCTCAACCAATCACGATCCGTTTTAAAAGCTCCGCTTTTTTGGCGTGCTATCGCCTCGAGTTTATTTCCGCAAGTGAACACGGGGCGCGGTAGAAAGTAGTATGAAAAGGTGGTAAAAAGTAGAACGGACGGAAATAACGGAAAATAAAAAAATAACCGGAAGTGTCAAAAAAAAAACCCCAAGAAATCAAATGTAAACTTTCGATGAAACAGATGCAGATTCTGTTAGTCATTTTTAATATTGCGCGACCTCACGTTATTGTTCAGAAAGATTTTTACCGAAATCTCCTTGTATAGAATATTTATGAACACCGATTATGACTCTAGATTTTCTTTTTGCTATAATTTAGTTTACCTTGAGCTCGAGTATGGTATTTCATCTAAAACAATTTATATTATTTGATAGCAACATTGATAGAGTCATGCATGTTTTTTGAAGTTATTTACCTAAAAATATTTGTAAAAACTTATAACTGGTAATACGGTCGCCTGGTTAGTCTAGTTGGTAGGTGCCAGTCTACTGTGTGGGAGACCTGTGTTCGATTCCCGGCCGGACCAATACTCAGCTGGGTCTTAAAGTAATTGAGGAGAAGCTGCTGCCTTTGCTCTAACTTCTGCAAATGGTTAGGCGTTTGCGTCTTCTCGGCGTAGGGTCGTTAAACCGTAGGCCCATTCTCTCGAAATTCTTTCGAGGGCCTAGAAGAAACCTCGCACTTGTAGTCTGTGTACCGTCCAATCATTCATCGAGGGCATTTACTAATGTATCAATTATATGTATGAGACGCTATTACGGACTATCTAAGACCCCCAAAATGCTGACCTTTTATATGCGTTTAAAATGACACTGAAAAGCCCCCTGGGAAATTATCATTAAGATTTGTATAATTTGTAATCATGACTTTAACCCAACGCGCGGTTAATTGGCTTATCCACAAGTTGCTCGGTATCTTTGCGGCAACTTTTGAGATTTTTGGCAACTTTTAGAACTGTTGGCAACTTAAGACTTTTTCAAGCTTATTGCTGCGAGCGAGCGGAGCGAGTGAGCAGCAACGCTAATCGTGACGGGCTACCTGTGATCAATCAGGCCGAGTAGGTTTAGGTACGAGTATACAGCCAGTTCCAAACTCGATTTTTGGACTGGCTGGCTGGCTGCCTGGCTGGCGAGTTATGGATGATTTTGTGAACAGGTAGTACATCGGTCAGCGGTTAATATACAATGGTTAACGGTAACGGTGTCGTTGGTGAAGTTTGTGCTTTTTTCATGATGAAGATATCTAGACGAGGAAAATGTGCTTTTATGAGTCTTTAGCTCTGCTTGCAATTAACTCAAGTCGTGTGTCGGAATGCCATTGCCGATCGGAAGAACCACAAAAAGCCTTCGACGGCCAAACTATTCCCAATGTAAAGAAATTTTCGCTGACTTATTTACCAGATCGCGTACGGTGGTTTGAGATGACAGCTAATCCAAGCACGCCAAACCAAAATGCGTTCATAAAAGTTAGATAATTTATTTTACTTACTTATGGCCTTACGGCTCCTCACTGGAGCATAGGCCTTCAACAAAGGATATCCATCGTTGTCGATCTTGAGCCATACCCTCGACTTCTCCCCATTTCCATCCTCCAACCTTTATCTCACCCTCAACACCTCGTCGCCATGTATAGAGCATTTTCACACAATCCCAGGAGACACAAATGACAATAGGCATAGCGGCCATGTTGGTGTCCCATACAAAAGATATGATTAAAATTCTTTTGTTGAGAGTACACCAACATGGCTGCTATAATGTCAGGTGAAAACGCTCTATTAGACTGAACATTTTCGATTTAAAAATAGGAAAACATTGTATTGTATTCGTCAATAAAGAAAGCAATTTCAGTTTCTAGTGAAAGTTTCGAGAACATATTAACGCCACCAAATTATTGATCTTGAATCCATAAATGAAGAATCTAACCTGAATATTTCCTGCACTTCCTTTTTCTTTTCTCTCGAGTTTTTGCTTTAGTAAATCCGTTCATCACACCAAATTTGCGATTTTACTTCGCTATTGATTCCATACTAATTTTTTGCCTGGGTTGCCTGTGGTTGGAAGGGTCATTTACATTGCACCACAGACGGCCCAGTCTTTTTTTTCTAAGTTTTGTCATTCGGATTTGATTTCTACGAACTGTTAGACTGGGTCACCTGTGATAGCACTTGATAGTTAATGAGTAACCTGCCATTCTTGTTATAAACTGATATATCTTCACAAATTTTCTTTTTGCAGCCTCTCAAATTCAAGTTACCTTAGAAAATATCACTATGTACGAAGGAAAGCCGGTCAGTTTGAAATGCAAGCTAAGCAGCAAGGACGTTCATGCAAACATCACGTGGTACAAAGACGGGTTGCTGATTGGCCGAAAACATTGCTTTAAGACTAGACCGTACAGATGGGGATCACGGCTGAAGATCCGCCGTATCCAACAGAAGGATGCTGGAAAATATGATTGCGTTGTACATGCGTCTGGTCAGACTGTGACTGCGTCTTCCTGGGTTAAAGTGAAACCTCTCGCATCAGGTAAGAACCGTCTGATGAACAGAAACTGTTTTGCTATTTATTTTCAGCAGCATTCTGGTTATGTCTTTTCAAAAACACTATAAGTTACTTGATGTTTTGGTGTTTGTGAAGAAGATTAATAAGAGGATGAGACTGTATGGCTTCTTCCGGATGGGACAATAATCCGTTGCAGGTTTTGCTCCCAGCAGAAGTTGCAACTGGTTTCACCGTCCTCTTAACTGACATAAACGGATTGAAAGTAGATCAAATGTTCAAATCTCTGCCCAAAGCCAAGTTTCTAACCTTCGACGTTGTGGAAGGCTGAAAAGCAGACACACTTGGATGGGACACAGATTTGCATTTCAAATTCTAAAACGAATGTTTTTTTTTTAATCTTGTTACCACACGTTTTTTTTTCGTTTGATTAGGGGTTTCTCCATATAAGGTTTTTTCCTTATTTGGAGATGAACATACAACGAAAGTGTCATTTTGTGCAAATACAATCTTGATACGGTCTACGGTCTTTTAGGGCTCAATATTAAACCTTTCACTTATTTTTTTCAACTTTTTAACCTGAAATATTTATTTTTGTGCTTTCTCGAGAATTTATTATGAAGACACTCGTAAAGATGCACTCAGCTTCCATATATAGCGCGCTACTTTTGATTATTAGCGGCGCAATGCATTCTAGGATAGTTTAGGCCGTACGGTCGTTGAAAACGCTTCTGATTGGTTCTTTCAAAACTTAACGATCGTCTCAGTCGTCCGAATAGAACTTGACTCTATCCAAACGACCGTGATCGCTCTATCATCTCAGTCGTTCCCCAAAACAATTTGCTAGTTAACATATGGTCGTCAGGTTGTCTGGGAAGTTTTTCAAACAATCCGGAGGACTGGGACGGCTGAGACGATTATATGAGAACCAGGCTCAATAAGCGGTGTACAGCAAACGGCAAGACAGATCACGTGATTATTTTTTTTCTTGCGTCTGCCTTGTGGTTTTAAAATGAAAACTGGTACTTTGGTGTCTGTCGTCAGTAAACTAATTTTAAAACAAATTTTAATTTGTTTCTTATTTCAATGAATAATGAAATATTTATTAGATGTATAAAAGTTGCGGGAGTAAAGTGACCTTTTCAGTTTAAAATGTTTACTGTGGTTACATTAAAATCCTTGTTTAAAAGAACTTTTATTCTTTATTACTGTGTATTGTTTGATGAGTTTTATAACTCACGCAATGGCATAAAATCTAATTTAACAAATAATAGTTTAACTTCTAAGAATGTTCGTTAATCTTTGTTTAACATGACCAATGACATTTTAAGTCAAACTGCTTTTATCACACGCAATTCCTTTCCCAAACCACTACTTTTTTTAGTTACCTCGATAGAAAATAATGTGTTTGCTAATTCCTTATTTTTTCATATTTGTCGATGCAGCAACTTTCGGAACTTCCAACAAGATTGCTACGGGTAAGTTGTATCAGGCAAAAGGTCAGAATTAGCGAGAGTTATAACTACACATTGTACTTATTAAACTCTTAAGTTACTAGCTGTCCATCCAAACATGAAAAAGAATGACGAACTCGAAGGGTTTTCTAGCAGTAGTACAAAATTCATGTGACATTTGTCAATAAATTTGCTGTGGTTTAAAATAATGTTTAGAAACTTGATTGCTACTTGTTTGGTCTCTCAAACGACGTGAAAGGAAATGTAAAAAAAAGTATTCCAACATGGCTTTGACGAATTTTGATAGATTTATTTCTGCTCAGGTCGACTCTTACAGTAATAGGAAGGAAACGCAGACAAAAATAGGTGACTGGTAGAATTGCTTAGTCTCGATCTGGTTTTCAAATTGTTTCTTTGAGCAAAATATTTTCATTGTTTGTAAACCAATGAGGTGACCGAGAAACACTGCAAGGTACTCTCCAAATATGGTTTTGAAAGTGAATGACGTATCAGTGTCTCAAGAATCTTTCTCCTTTTGATGACACCTTGCAAACATCAACCTTGTACCCAGGCTCATTTCACTTAACGTCATCACTACGTCAGTGAAATGAGCCTGGGTACGAGGTTGTGCAAACTTATGCTCCGATAATGAACATTGGTATTTTGATTGGCAGTTAGCATGAGCGGAGCAAGTTGCAACCTGTGCGAGCAAGTTTCAAATTGTGATGTGTAAGTTGCTTATATAAACTGCAAACGTACCACTTCGCTTGAGAGTTAAAAGGGAACGAATTATTTCCTTGTGGGCGCCTGGTGTAAAATAATAATATTAATATAATCGTTTATTTTGAAAACACAACTAGCAGCTATAAGCTGAATTACTTGTGATAATACATATATTTACAATAATAAAATTTAAAAACTTAAGAAAATATCTAATAATATAATAATATAATATTATAATCTAATCCAAATGTTTCTCGTTTGCATAGTGCATAATGAATGTTTATTGAAACCTTTTTGTTTTTACGCGTGGCATAACAAACGTACGCGTGTTCTAAGATTGTATCTTTCACTATTTTTCCTCAGTGGTAATAAGCAAGCTAGCTTATGCTTGGCATCGCTCTCTACAATTTGTTTGAACAGAGTTCTACCAAGTTGCTCGCGTCTGTGAAAAAGTGTTTTTAAACCCGCGTCTGCTAGAGCCTTACTATACGGAACCGCTGGGAATAGAATCCTTAAGATTCTTTTCTGGACTCTCTCTATTTGGTCAGACAAACAGGCTGGCAAGTTAGAATGGAAAGCTTAGCATGCATATTCTAGGACAGAAACAATGCATGCGCAATAAAATTGGATTAGAGACGTGCGGTCTACGCCAGCGCGCTTTAGTTGTTTAAGTAAATAAATTCGTTGAGATGCTTTCGCAGTAATATTTCCTACATGATCGTTCCATTTAAGATCATTTCTTACGGTAACTCCCAATATCTTTGCTGATTTAACAGTTTCAATAACTTCACCATTTGTCTCAAGTAAATTAGTGTCCGTATTACATTTTTTACGAAAGTCTATTCTTAGTTCCTTACACTTAATTGAGTTCAGACACAAAAAATTAAAAGACACAAATTGTGGAAGTTGTGGGATTTTCGCCCTAAACGGTATTCAATCTTGTGAACTAAATTCCGCAACACAGTTCGAAATGAAGTTCGCAACTTGCTCCGTTCAAACTGTCAATCAAAATATCAATCTTGCAGCGAAAGTTTGTAAGGTTGTCATCAACAAAACGTCCGGTTTTACTGTAAAATATCATTGCTGAAAATATTGATTACTTTCATAAATAAATTAATCCTGAAGATATTAATTCTAGTCTAAGAGTATGCGCTTTATTTCCCCAGGAAACTGTTATGACCGTAAAGATCCAGACCCTTCGCCCAGGTTGGTTGTGTTATTCTGCTTAACATATGCCAATCTTTAATTACACTTAATATTGCCTTAGTATCATACTCTTTCTTACAAAGCTACAAAACAAAATTGCTTGCGGTTTAAGGTTTTATTTGATACTATGAACCGAATACAGTAAATACCGTCTTTGCGTTATAATAGCAGTGTTACAAAAAAACACGTGTGATTATAGATTTCGCTATCCAGTATATATTATTTTTAACGTCGTTTACAATTTAGAAAATGCATGGTACACCCGAATGTTTCGTTATCAACAACAGAAAGTTAACTAGCGGTAAACTAGTTTGAGCTGCGTCAGTGTTTCTAAAGAAACAAGAGAGAATACTTACTGACGTTTCGGACGTTAGTCCTTCGTCGGAGTAAAGGGTAACTAACGTCCGAAACGTCAGTAAGTATTCTCTCTTTTTTACGGTGTAGAATTTACATTTTTATTACTAAATTGTTTC
>JANCMA020396560.1:0-11232 GCA_024336925.2 Zoanthus solanderi
AGTGTCCTCAATTAGTTGTAAAACTAAATACCCTGACACTTTAATAAAGTTTATGTATGTATGTATGTCTTTAAACAATTAACATACCTATAATCATTTAAAGATATAACGTAATAATTAATATGCTGAATAATATTATGGATTAGCCAGTACCTGAGATTAAGGTACCAGTCTTAAAACCAGTGAAAGTAACACAAACGGTGAGTGAAAATACAGTGAAAACCACCGCTGATGATGTTCAAAAGCAATTAAATAAGTTTGCAGACTGGATTCTATTATACGTTCCGCCAGAGTTTAAGAAGCTAATTGACAACAACAGCAACAACAACAACAACAACAACAACAACAACAACAACAACAATAACAATTTGTTAACACTCAGTAATTAAGATGAAAAGTAGGTTAAGAAATATTAAAGTGCAGGCCATGACCTGTATAAAACTATAAGAGCTAATCGAGACAGGTAGCCTTTAGACAGTAATATTAAAATAGATAAGCTACAAGGTCGGGAGTATAGATTATAAACTACGGTAATTGTTGTTTATGGTATTTTTTAAAAAAAATACAAAACTAAAGACAATAATACAAAGAAACAAAAAAGAAACAGGATCATCATAACAAAATAAAGTGAGCGACGGAAGAAAGAAAAAAAATGAATAAATAAAGTATAAACATGTATCATCCCTTATATATATAGTAGGCGAGCATAAATGTAATAGATCAATATTCAGATGAGAAGTGTATTTTTAGTTTTCATTTAATAGAAAAGGCACTGAGAGTTTTGAGGTCTTCGTCTACTAAGTTCCAGAGCTTTGGTCCGTAAAAATGTATGCTGTGCAGTCCAATGATTTTACGAATGAGAGGCAGAGTTTATATGTAGTTTTTGAAGCAAGTCGAGTGTTATATTGGTGCCGATGTTTCACAAGACTAAAAAACTGATTTATTAAAATAAAAAAATGCTTTGGGAAGACGGTTATTATAATATTGGTGCATAAAAACAATTGTGTAGAGCTTATAAAATCTAGTTTTATACGTGTAAACCGTAAAGTTTTTTTTTTAATAATTATTGTATATGACACGTAATAGCTTAAAGAGTAACAAGTAACCACAAGAGTAACCGAAACGTTAATTTTTTAACACTAGATTTTATACGTGTAAACAGTAAAGTTTTATTTTTAATAATTGTTGTTTTCCTATCATCGTTGTTTTTCATCGTTGTTGTTGTTTTTCTATCGTCATTATTGTTTTTCTATCATTCTGATGAAGGCCGCCACAAGAGCGGCCAAAACGTTAGTTTTTATTTTTAATGATTTTAAACTAGAAAAACAGTTATCTAACTGATCGAATCTCTAATCAACTGACTGCTATGAAATTCATGACATGTATAAAAATTAAAGTCTACTTCGGGAAATAAATTAACTTTAGTATCAAGCTCGTTTGCGTTTAAAGTATCTCTAAGTGATGAAACAAATTCTAGCCAGCTGGGCAATGTGTTAATAAGACTTTTGTTATTTTTTTAGAGCAAAAGCAGCTAGAGTTAGATTATTTGATGCCTATCTAAGCTAAAGAAGGGAAACTCGTGCCAATTTTGGTCTATCTCGTAGGTATAAAAGCAATATGAAAAGCAAAATTCTATGCGTACCCAAATTTACGGTGTTCAACTTATCAATAGAGAAAATAATGCCTTAGGATCCCTGCAGTTATCTCATACATTACATTAACTGGCTGCGTTTCCAGCGTGGTTAGTCCTTGTAGTGGTTAACACGTCGGACTAGTAAACCGAAGATGTGGGGTTCGATTCCCGCCAAAGGCTTAAAAATTGTTTTTTCTTCTTTCATTCATTTTATAAAAGCAATAAAGTGCTTAGCTTTCCGCCATCCGATATGACAGCGATTCAATGTCTGATTTTGGAGAAATCACTCTAGACTGTGTGTCTTTGTTCTTTCGGAGATAGATGCGTCCTTGTTTGGACCAGATATACTTGAAGTTGTATTTCCGCTTGAAGTCAAGGGGTTCTTTGAAAAACATCTTCTTTTTGTGCCTTGTCAGGCTTCAGGATTAAACAAACAGTTGTCAGAATATCTGCCAAAACCTATGTCTGCAGCCGTTTTTCCACGTAGACGCTTAGGGTTTTTGTAAAACAATTCTTTCGTTTCCCTCTGCACAAACTTGACGGGGTCACCACCATTTTCGATGCATAACTAGGAGTCGGTAATCTGTGCGACACGGAAATATCTTCTTCATCTCATTCAACATTCATAAGAGCCCCAAGTTTTATGACTAAGTTGTTCGCCGTGTCTTCGTCTGATGTTACTGGAGTTCCTGAAATTTCACAGTATTCTCGTCTTGAGTATTGCTCCGTATCGTTGATGTTGTCTTTCAATTCTTCTATAATATTTGAAAGTCTTGACGTTTCGAGTCTCACTGAGGTTGTAGTTTTCGTTACGAACTGCATCTGTCTTAATCTCGAGACCTTTAACTTTCTTATCAATCGTGTCGAACCTAGCCTTTCGCCAAGGAAACTCACTGAGTTCGTCAAATCTTGAGGCGTTCTACGTATTGGCGCCAACTTTTTGTCAAAGAGAGAATCAAGTTTTTCTATCGTTATTTCGCCCATTTTGATGTACAAACACAAAAAGGTTTTAGTAATTTCAGCAAAATAAAGAAACATAAATAAAGATCAAACAATTACAACACACAAAAGTTGTCGATGGTTGTCCCTGATGGAAAAAATACACGTCTATCTTGTCACCTCGCCTCGCCTTGTCAATAACCGTGTTGAAGCGTTAAAGAAGACAGTAAATAATATCTATGACAGACTCAGGAAGGCATCAAATATAAAGAAGAAAGAGTCTGCTTTCAAAGGATTTTTAACATCTTATAACATCAAGGGTGAGGAGAAAACAAATCCCAAATTATTTTTAGAGAATAATAAGGACAAAATTGTTGAAAAGATTAAACAGCATGAAAAACCGGCTAAGATGAACTTTCTTCTTGAACGTAAACAAAGTTAGTAGAGTTGAATTTTATAAAAAGAATGCTAACAAACAGATTGAATAGACATACGGTTATCAATACGCCTTAATAACACGTTATCAATACGCCTTCAATAAAAGTTTGAATTATATTTTTTTACTGTTATTAAAGATTTGCATTAATATCGTTCTATAGTGGTCGTGGTCACGTAGAAAATTAAACAGAAAAAGCTCTTTAGTTCTGGTAAATGGATAAACGGGTATTAACGATGCAGTTTGTTTCTGGCCTTCCTCTCCAGATAGTTCGTATATTGAAAGGGCGCGGAGACATATTTGACACAAGTGGCCGTATCGCCTCGGCTAAGGGCCGTGCACTAAATCTCAAACCTGATGATGCAGGGGGGACGTCTGTCGAGGGTAGTTTGAACCTTACCCAGGAGAATGAGGACCTTAAGGTCAGTGTAAAAATTATTCAAGAACCGAATATTCAGAGTATAACAATGGATCAAAACTTTTTGTGGAAATTATTTTATGTATATAGGTTTATTAAATTGCGCCCATTTGTGTTCATGTTATACGTTTTTAGGATTCTTTCTTTTAGGTTGACAGGCTTTCCAGGGGAGTTTACACTCAGAACTGATAGCTCGCCCAAGTTCCCATAGATAAGAAATACAAAACTTACAATCTTTCGGCTCTAGGTTCGTATTTGATTTAGGTTGTAAACATGCAAGTAAGAAGCAAAACTTCCAGTTGAAATCATGAGACTGAGATTAGTCATGAAATCTCGAGTCTCGCGACAAAATAGTGAGTGGTAATTTCTTCATTACGCACTACTAACCCTCCTCATTTTAGTTGTCCGTTTCCATGATATAAATATAAATTACTTAAAAAGTAACGAGAGTCAGTTTTCTGAAGCTTGCTAAAGCTAATTCCATTACGAGGCCCGGCAGTGGTTCATCAGGGAGCGAGTGCTTATCTTCAGTCTCTGTAATGTCGAGCGAATGAAACTCTGGGCGGCAGGACATCAATCCATCGTAGGTTAACTCTCATGGAGTGAGTGCTTATCTTCAGTCTCTGTGGTGTTGAGCAAAGAGACTCAAGGCTGCAGGACATTAATCCATCGCACGTTAGCTTTCATGGAGCGAGTGCTTATCTTCAGTCTCTGTAGTGTTGAGTGAAGAGACCCAGGGTAGCAGGACATTAATCCGTTGCTGGTCAGCTCTCAGTGGAAGCAGGTACATTATTTACGGACCTCTTAAGGATGGAGAGCTGAGTCTGACAATTTATACAAGTTGAATGATTTTAGTGTAAAGGCAAGTGCTGGCTACAAGAACATGTTTCCAGCTTAAGACAAATCAATATTTTATTGATGATGTTTCGCCTATAAGGGCGTCACGGGCGGCAACATTGACAACTTGCATTGGTTATTGGACTTGATCAATACATGATGAATGGCTTGAGCAGGTCAGGGGTCTTTCTATAGAGCGGGTATATGTTTAAATAGAACTCCTTATCTTCTAATTTGCGTCGAGGTACTTCTGTTCTCATTATATATTTTGTAACCCATGGTTCATTGTTTGAAACTGAAAAAAAATACGGGAAAGATGCGTCCCAAAGTTCAGTAGTGACATCATTTCGATAACAAGCAATGTGATTGGTTAGAAGTATATCATTAGTCAGTTTTTTGGTTAATATCTAAGCTAAATCTGTAACAATCCAAAATACAGTCATTTTAACTCTTTGCTAAATTTCACCTTTCAGGAGGAAATAAAGAAATTGTACTCTCAGTTGCAGATGATGAAAACTGCCAACATGGAGGCAGGTAACCGCCATCTCAGCCGCTCAACTTCGCTTCTTTTTGGCTCAGACAGTTGCATGGCCATTACGGGAAATGATGCAGTCAAGAGAGTGACGACCTTATCACACAAGGAACGAAAACCACAGAGAATGTCGCCGTCAGCTGAACTGGCCAGTGACTATGTATAACGCATTACAACTACCTTATGTGTCACGCATGCAGTACATTTAAAACAGACTGTCAGTTATCACTGAGCTGGATCTTCTTCTGCTTATAGTTAAAAGTATTTTCTATTTGCAATCACCTGAAAGTAATCGAGTTCGTACCGCGAATATATTGGATTGTAGGACAGTTTTTTTTGGTGAGTGTACAGATTTTAAGTATTGTTTGGTAAGAACCCTGAAAAAAACTATTCTTCAACGGGATTTGTAATGGAATATGAAAGAATACGACATGGAATCTAGCACTGAAAAGTTGAATATTGATGTGTTACCGGTGTAGCGCTCTTGCTTGTTAACTGAGCCATAGCGAAGTAGCTTTTATGAGGTTAACCCATCCTCATTTTGATACTACAAATATCAAGAAATTTTCGCATGCAGTTATTTAGATTTTGAAAGTACAGCCTGTTTTTATAAAATGTCTTTTTTTTTATTCGCATACAACTGAACAACAATGTGCTTCGCATGGATTCAAACTTGAACCCAAACTTACTCTAAAAACAGCCAAACAAACAAACTCTGTAATGTACAAATATAACAAATTCGCCAATTGTACAAAAGAAAACAACAAAATTTGTAGCCACGCAATGCAATATCTGTTTTAAAATTTCAAAACTGTCTTATCGGAAATTCACAACTTGCTTTCACTGGAATTAAGATTTATGTTCACATTCATTGGCGAGTATTTAAAAGTAGAAGTAGCAGCAATGAACAGGACATCCACGGCTTCCGATAAAAATCCTGAAACGCTGCTGTTAAAAATATCCGTGCCTGTGGCTGTACATGTTGCACTCACTCCAATGATGAAGCTCTAGTTTAGAGTGTTTGGAGAGCCGCGGTTGTTGTTGCATTACAGCTCGGCGTTAGATATTTGGCATTTTCATGTGGTTTAACTTGCAAATGAACAGCCATCAATTCAAATTCTTTCTAATGACTAGTATGGCTTTAGAAAGGGATATTCAACTTCTTATGCTCTCACTGATTTATATGACAAAATATCTTGTCAGTCACTTGACAATAGAGAAATTGCATGCCATTGGTGTTTTTTGTGATCTTTCAAAGGCATTTGATACGATAAACTATGAAATCTTATTTTCAAAACTAGAGCATTATGGTGTTCGCGGTCAATCGCTTGCTTGGATAAAAAATTACTTATCTGATAGACAAAAATTTGTTCAGTTTAAAAATTATGTCTCTGAACTAAGACCTATCACCTGTGGAATTCCGCAAGGATCAATCTTAGGTCCGTTATTGTTTCTTATATACATAAATGACATATGTTATGTTATGTTTCTTCTTTAGCAAAGCTTATTCTATTTCCAGACGACACAAAAAATTTTCTTTCACATAAGGACCCTTCTTGTCTTTTGAATATTGTAAACCAAGAAATGCCAAAGTTTCTCAGTGGCTTAAGGTAAATAAACTCTCCCTGAATATTGACAAAACAAAATTCATTCTCTTTAAACCGCGACAAAAAAAGATGCACCAATCATTTCGAATCCATATTGACAACAACAAAGAAATTAAACAAGTTAAAGAAACTATATTCTTAGGAGTCATAATTGATGAGCATTTAACATGGAAGTCTCACGTGGCACATGTTGCAAACAAAGTATCAAAATCTATTGGCATTATTCGTAGATGTAGTTTTTTTCTCACTAAATCATCCATTCTAACTCTATATATTACTCTATGATTTATCCCTACTTAACTTCTGCATTTTGATTGGCTTATTACTTGTGCCAGCGGAAAACTTTCTTAAGCTATGTTGTAAGTTTTCTCAAAGTGTAGTTCGTACAATATGAGACATCAGCACAACATAGCTAACAAACAAGGTCAGGTTCCCACAGAAGATAAAAAGTAACAGTGAATGTTAGCAACCCGCGCGTGCACTTTTTTAAGCAAACTCGTTGTCGAGAGGTCGGACAACGAGTTTGCTAGAAAAAACGCGCGCGCCTTGAAATCTCGTACTCTTTGGTGCCTAATAGAAGGGGGGTCGGGATAAGCGAGGGGGGGGGGTTGGAAAAATCTCCAAAACTTAATTAGCGGGAGAGGGGTCGGAATAAGAATGTCCTGGGTGAAAAAAAAATCAAAAATTAATTAGCGGGGGGTGGGGGTTGGGGACGTCTATTAGGCACCAAAGAGTACTCGTATTCGCACTCGGCTATTAGGGTCTCAATTGGTAATTTGACGACTTCGAGTTCATATGCACGGTTGTTGTTGTGGGTTTTTTTTCAAAAAGTATCAAAATTTTTCAATTTAAGCTTTTTGAAAAATTCAAAAGTGTAAATCAATTACCAAAATGAACGAGAAGTTTCGAGTAATTAGTTTTTAATAAGTTTACGAGTTCAACATGGAATGAATTTGCACGAGTGGGTTTTAAAAGGAATTACAATGGCGTGATACATCGTTGTCATAGAAACTGCATTTTGATTGGCTTATTAGCTTTGAGATTGTAATTGCACGAAATTACAAATTTTTGCACGGGTTTACACATTTTTGCATAGAATTACAAAGTAGTTGCACTACTCTTGGCCAATAAGAATCAAGTAAGTTTTTCATGTATATGATTACATACATAACAAAATAACAATGGAACTTCTGTTGTGCACACTGGCAAAACATCTATTGGCAAGATACAAAAACTTTGGACTTTGAACTTTACGCATCAGGCCACCACAACAACATTTTGATTGGCTCTTACCAAACCCTATTGTTTATTATCCAATTAAAAGCTTCGACTCTGTAAGTAAATTGCACTACGCTTGCACTGATTAATTAACTGCACTGCTCTCAGCCAATCAAAATCGAGTCATTTTGTTATGTAAGGTACAGTAAACGAAAATGTGTAAAAAATGATTCGCGTGCCTCCGATCATAAGAGTATAGCTGTATCATTCTGTCAAAAGGCAACGGCAAAGGAACTGTTATTCTTGTACATGTCTCAGGAAAGTTTTTGCTTCGCGTAATAAATAAATTCAATTTTGACATACCAGAAAGTGTTCTGATTCCTACCTGTAATAGCTGTGTCGCTGTAGCTCTCTCTTCTGGATTTTTTATTAAACATTTCGCTACGAAATCAGAAAACTCTTCGGACCACTTGTTTTCCTCTTTAAAAGTTGGTGGTGGTTTTGTTGGAATCATGAAAATCGCCTAGAATAAAAAAGTATACACGCAAAGCTAGTAAGAGTATTTTTAATTAGATTAGTTTAAAAGCTTAATTTTTATTAGTGGTTTGCATAAAGCTTATGTTTCTGAATCAATGCATGTTAAAAAATATAGCCTTGTCACATTAATTGCATGATTAACTTTTAGTATCTATAGCTAAATGCCATCGAGCAAGACAAAAACTTTATAAATTTAATATGTTAATGAGAAATTTATTGAACTCTTAGATTTTTAAACCTCATTTTGTGCCACAATGATACAAGTTACGCTATTCGGAAATAACCGACGCTAGCTTTTTTTGCCACAGAAACTTTGCATTGCCACAAAATACTTTGAAACGTCCGTGTAAATGATGTGATATAGAATGTAGTAGTGCACTTGAAGACAAAATATAATTTGTCAAACTCTTTGCCTAAGTAAATGGTCATATTTATTTGGCGCAACATTTGCCGAAACTTTTGCTCGCTTAACACAAGTTATTGGATTTTTGAAATGAATAGCTCTTTGTTAACACAAGTTAACAATGGTTCTTTGTTAACACAATTTATGAATCGAGATATATTTCTGCTTTATATTTATATTTGTGAAAGACAAATCGATTCGAGAAAACGTTTTTCATTTCTTCATTCTTAACTGTATTCACTAACCCTGGCATGTATTATGTAATGATACTAACCCTCATCGGGTGAATATCTGCATATGGAGGTTTGCCTTCAGCCATTTCGATAGCAGTTATTCCCAAGGACCACACATCGGCAAGACAGTCATACCCAATCTCCTGGACGTGGGAAACAAAATATTGACCAGTAGAAAGTCGTTTTACTACAAAATCTGACAGAAAGGCCTTCTTACTTAAACTGTATGTTGTGATATAGATCAAC
Source organism: Zoanthus solanderi (assembly GCA_024336925.2). Taxonomy (NCBI): domain Eukaryota; kingdom Metazoa; phylum Cnidaria; class Anthozoa; order Zoantharia; family Zoanthidae; genus Zoanthus; species Zoanthus solanderi. Next base: position 9,040 of record JANCMA020396560.1, read on the forward strand.
TATCATAACCTAACCTAAGGGAGCATTAGTAGGTCAATAGTTTAATACCATAAATTACGACTGATCTACCTTTACTATTACCTGAAAAAAAAGGACGAAACAAAAAAAAGGACGAAACAGCTGTCTACAGTTGAAGTTGCTGGCTTAATCTGAGCTCTTACACATATTGGTTCACTGACAAATTATTTTCAACGTAGTTTTCCAGCCATTCAATTTTATTTCACTCATGTTCCATACATTCTGTGGCTGGGTGATCTTTTCAGATCCCACGTGATGCGGCATTTTCTTAACGGTATTCATCACTCGCAGTTTACATTTCATATATTTGAGACTGGAGTTCTTCATAGATCCGGAATGCCGTTTATTTATTCTTTTAAGCATGGCTTTGGCCATGTGAATCTCTACAGGATTGCTTTGTCAATTCTAAGTTTATAAGTTGTCAGTGAACGGATGTATTTCTTATTCGGTATTGGGTTACAACTTTGAGCATGATAAACAGCTAGCTTTTGGCTCGCTATTTACTCTAGATTTCTACACCGTACCGACGAGACCCAAAAAGGACGAAACAGCTGTCTATGGTTGAAGTTGCTGGCTTAATCCGAGCTCTTTTTCATATTGGTTCACTGACAAATTAATTTCAACGCAGTTTTTCAGCCATTCAATTTATTTTACTAATGTTTTATTACCCGAACCCAAGGGAGAGGTGGTTAGTTGATTGATGTACCTTGACTCTAACTCTAGCCCAAGGTGGGGTAGGTGAGTAGACTGATCTACCTTTAATCCCAACCCAAGGGAGGGTAGGTTAGCAGATTTTTTGATATCGACTCTTAATCCAACCAAAGAGAATAGAAGATGCGTAGATTGATCTACCTTGACCCTAAACCCAACTCAAGCGAGGGTACAATGGGTCAGTAGATTATTCTACATTGATTCCTAACCAACCCAAAGGAGGGGTAGGTGGGTAGATTAATCTACCTTGAATCTAACCCCGACCTTGGGATGGGGTAGGTTCGTGTACCTTGACTTGACCAGAGATGAGAAATTTCTTCTAAAACCCACAATTGATAAACTTTCACTCAGAACAAAGGAAGGATGTATTTGGAATCCACAGCCATCAACTCAGTGCTCTGAGTTGCATACACAGACATCATAAAAAACTATTAGCGCAACATGTTTCACACATTCTGGTAGTCAATGGAAAATCTTAAATTTACCTGTATGACTTCTGGTGCCATCCAAAATGGAGTACCTATTACTGTATTCCTTTTAGCCATTGTGTCCTGAAATTGGTCAAGATTATAAAATGTACTAAACATTAAATCTTTTAAAAATGATAGCTTTGCCATAAATTTTACCACAACAAACCAACTGGCTGTGAATTTGGTTACTCATTGAGATAGAAAACAAATAAATATAAATTAATATGTTTGTGTAGTTATGGAATTTAAAACATTTTTGTTACAGGTTTGATATAATTTAAAAAAAAATTAACAACATCAAAACACATATAATTATTTGCAAATGACATTATGGGAACTCAAAGGGGACATTATCTGGTAATAATTTTCATTATACGTCTGCATTTTCTGCGCCATCTTGAATAATTTATCTTGTTTTGTCACATCAAGTGCTGATCACATCACAAAATATATTAATGGTAATCCCATACCTTGTGGAAAGTAGTTTAACTTTGTATAAAAACAGACCAGTTTTAAAAAAGGAAATACGATTTTTTGAAAATGTGAAGACTCTTTTGCAAGTAACAGAAAAAAACGTTTCTGTGCTTCAGTTGTGCACATGTTAAAAGTTTATACAGGACGAATTTATTCTCAGCACATTTTGAGCGCTCAATAAAAATCAAACACACTTCATAAATCTATGATTACCTCTAGTCTACATGATAAATTCATGTGTTTATACTTACTGTTAACTGTCCTGCAACACCGAAATCTGCCAGCTTAGCATGACCTTCAGCATTGAGAAGAATATTTCCTGCTTTGATATCCCTACAGCAATATAAACACATATATCCCTTTAACAAGATAAACACAAATATCCCTACAGCAAGATAAACACAAATATCCCTACAGCAAGATAAACACAAATATCCCCAAAGCAAGATAAACACAAATATCCCTACAGCAAGATAAACACAAATATCCCTACAGCAAGATAAACACAAATATCCCCAAA